>PVKA01002814.1:0-57826 GCA_004027165.1 Ctenomys sociabilis
AGCTCACCTGAGTTTCATGATGTTGCAGTACAGGTTCTCCTATGTCCTGAGTCTTTGCTGACCTTGAAAGGCTAGAGCCAAAATGTTGGCTGGCCTTGTGGCTCTTCTATTTCTCCAACTCTGACTTGTGATCTTAGGTTGTTAACCATCCAGAAGAAAAGCTGATTAGTATCCTGCAGCATGTGCCATTCACTTTGCCCACCTTTGACAGGTGTAGACAAAGGAAGGGGTGTAGAAAGAAAAAATCATGATGTGTGTGTATAGACAGTACAGTTGGGATAGATAACGCTGTGTTTCTACATAATTCTATGAGAGGCAAGATCTGCACTAATGGTGGTTGGACAGGATATTATGTCGGCTTCTAGTACTACGGTCATCCACTAGGAAAATAATTATTGAATTTTTGATATAATTCAGGTATAAAAAATAAGATAAGTAAGCAACTACACTCTTAATTTACTGATAAGAGACATCTGCTAAAATAATATCTGTAAATATAATATCATGTATGCACCTTGTACAATACCAAAACATTATGAAAACAATTTGCAATGTATTAATTTATCAAATCTGTATTGATAAGGTGTCTTGAAACTGTCTGATTGACATTTGTAGTTCAATAAAATAAAAATAATAATAAAAAAAAGAAAGAATGCAGGGCACTGAGAAACGTGAGAGTGTGTACTGCTTTAGCAGCAGAGCAATTTGGACTCCCTGCATGTATGTAGGGAGGTGTTGGCTTGAGAGAACATTGGAGCATCAGAAGCACAGGTTAAGGGGCCAGTGAATTCATTTCTCTTGGGATAATAGGGAAGCAAATACCTAGGCTAACATCAGGTTAGCAGATGAGCTGCAGAAAAGCGTGGTCAAGAAGAGAGAAAAGAAAGAAAGAAAGAAAGAAAGAAAGAAAGAAAGAAAGAAAGAAAGAGAGAAAGAACTGATTAGTGGCAGGACACAGAAGGCTGGGTGATCCCCTAATACCATGAAGGAAAAGGAGAACAGTCCCTTGCTCACTTCCAGAGGAAGGCCAAGTTCCTTTTGACCCCAAACCTTGGTGCGCCTCCAGCTAGAGTGGAACAGAGAGTGCAGGCCTGAGTACTTCTCCACTCACACTTTCAACCCATTTTCTTCCATATATACAACTTTCATTTCCCATTCAAGCTCTGAAACTAAAATGGATCTTTCTGAACTATTTCATAAGTCTTTTAGCTTTTCCTTCTCATTCACCTGTGCTTGTTTTCCTAGGAAACTTATACCCTGAATACAAGACTTACGAATATTTATTTTAAACATTTTATAACTATACTATCCTTGAAAACACTTTTGGTTTCTCACCACAATCCTCCCCATTTCACCACACCTTTCTCTTCAGGGTGAATCTCTCCTTTTGGGTTACCCAGCACCCCAACCCTGGGCCATCTCCTCCTAGAGGTCATCATCTCCCTCTAATTCCCTTTTACAACTCAGTGCATCGATAGTATCTCCCATCTTTCTCTCTTCTAGACTTCTTTACTGAATATCAAATTAAGCTACCTGAATAAAACTTCTTATGATCACTAGCTCTTGCTTGAAGTGTTGGAAAGTCTTCCAGTGAATTTCTCACATTAAGATGATTCTTCATTTCTTTCCCTCAATAATTTTTCATAAAATGTGCTAATTAATAATTCTGGAACAAATCACTAATCATATCATTTTCCTGTTGAAATACTCAATGTTGCTGTCATCTCATTGTTGTTAAATGAGTATCTATTCCTACCTGCTCATTATGTATCTGGAAACCTACAGTGGAATGAAGTAGAGTACTGGCCCTGTGCTCCAGTGTCACTCAGGACATCCACCCTGTTGTTCTCACCCTCTTCCCACCTGGCAGCAATTTAAATGTTGCAGGAAGAATATTACGTTGTTACCTCAAGACCAGGCTTCCCTTCCTTAGCTACCTCTGTATGGTTAAGATAGTCTGGCTCTCAGACTCAGAATGCTGTTCCTTACTCAGCACCAAGCACACCTGGAAGTCCCTCTTTGCAGAGGGCTTTTCAAGATGCATCTGGGCTGCAAGAATAATACTGATTTGACATGAGGAATTATCCTTAGCCTGTCTCTCCAGAAACCTTCCAAGGTTTTTACCAGAATTGTTGTTTTAATAAGACAGCCATAACTATTCAAAGTCCTTCCATGCCTCCCCAGGAAGACTGCCATGGTGAGGTTTCTTAGCCAATTGGCATGCTCCCACACTGTCTGAAATGAATCATGAAAGAAATCTTTTAAAGAGTTACCCAGCCACACTCCCACTGGGACCTTGTGCATCCACCCAGCCTTGCCAGTGCCATACGTGATTGTTACTTACATTGACGATATGAGATTGAGGAGTTGCAGCAGGAAGAAAAGCATTCAGGGGTTGGGAGGTGGAGCGTGTGGTAGGGGAGAGGAGGGCAGGATCCTGTGATCTTTCCAGTTTTACATATGTAATTAAGACTCCCTTAAAGCTGGGCAACTTGACAGCTTAGGTTGGTCTCTCTACCTTGCCAACTAAAATGTTCTGCAATTCCCTTGCTCAAGTTGTTGACAAGTTATTAAAACAGGGCAAGGTGCCCTCGTCTGACCCGCCTCAGCCTCAGCTTGAGACTTTGTTTATGGCCCTGGGTCCTTGTCTTCGCCTGGGGAAGGTGTGGCTTCAGGAGAGTGCACCAAGTTCATGAAGCTGTGAGACACATGGTGTCACAGCAGCTGTACTCCTGGACCTGGGCACCCATGGGCATGGCCGGGCACATGCGGGTAGGAGGCATGCCATGCAGAAATGTGATGGCATTCTTGGGGCTGCACAAGGTGGTTGCTAGACAGGAAGGAGAGAGAATTAGGAGAGAGGTTGTGGGTGCGATGCTTTCCATAGTTGGGCACCCTTACACTCAGGGTCAGCCTAGACCAGGGGTCCCCCAGATCCCACAGCAGACATGGCTGCGATCCAGTCATCATCTAATCAGAGGAGAGCACATAGTTCTGAGTCCGTGCGCGTCACTGCTGAGCTGGAGAAGGAAGGGCTGGCTGTCCTCATCCTCTTTTCTTCCTGTCTTACAGCCACTTGTGTCTCATATTTTTTTACTGCTGGAACCAAGAAACAAAATTTGCTCTGAAATTTTACTGCAAGCCTTGCATAGTCATCTGAGTTAAAGTCACAACTGCAAATGTGTAGCACACAGAACCAGAGGACAGAGTGCAGGACAGAGTCATGTGACCACTGATACTTGTGAGGGGACTGCCTTCTTTCTGGAGTCTGCTGAAAATAAAGATGGGGGAGGGTGCTTGTTCAGGAAGCCAGCAGATATTTCCATTACGAAAATTAAACCAAAACCATGTTATTTCTTATATCTTTCTCTTGACCTTTCAAAACATGGTTAAGTGTCCTTCTAAGTAGAGAAAAACTAAAAAAATTACGCTATTGTCTTGAATGCTACATTCATCTTCATTCTGTGCAATTCTGGCTTCTAATGCAAATGGAATAGTACTTACTGATACGCAGAATCCATGAAACTGGTGGTCTTTGCTTTGAGTTCATACACTCATGCGTTTCTTCTCCCTAGAATAGCTGAGACATGGAACAAAACTGGCTCAACTGATGTTTCATTTCTATTCTTTTATTTTTAAGAGAATAAACGAACAGTAAAAAGAAATAGAAAAGATACACAAATTCATGAAACAAAATGAGAGGAATTCAGCAGTGGTTGTTACACTGCACATTGCTGTCTTCAAATTGAACAAGTGGCTGTTACATTGCATATTGTTGTTCTGGCTACCAGATGTGAGCTTGCAAAATTAGTCAAAAAATTAAAACCAAGAACGAACAACTTCAGCGTTCTCGACACTCATGCAGTTCCGCTAATGCTGTCTGCCTTCCACATGCTGCTGCGGAGTCAGGGGGCCCCGAAAGGCACTGCCCCCTCACGCCTTGGCTCAGGCCGCCACCTTCACGGAGCGGGCCCAGCAGACAGAGGGAATCAGCACACAGAAGGAGAGGTAGGTGTTCTTCCGCATGCTGGGACTCAAAGGTCTCTCCTGCCACCGCGTTCAGCTATGAACAAAGATGAGAACAAAAGAAGTATAGCAGAATGGGGATCCCAGTGAGTGGCAGGAAAGACACCACGAGGGGAAGGCAGAAATGGAGGGTTACGAAGGCCATCGTCTTTACCACACCATTAAACTTTCAACTAAAAGGTCTGAGAGTCACTTAGGTGAGATAACTTGAATCTGTTGGAATTTGGAAAAGTATAGATGGAAGGACATGTCCAAAATAGAGCCATGGTGCTGATAAATTAAGAGAGAAAGCTGGTCTGAGCCAGGACTTAAGAATGCTTTCTCACCAGGGCATTTTGGCCTTAAAGAATGGCTGGAATTATCAAGAAGAAGCTGCCGCTGGGGTGGGCTCTACTTTGGTCATCCTACCAGCGACGTCCACTTCCTTGTCTGTGTTGTTTAGCTCTTGAAACCTTCACAGAGATGAGCTGTGCACTGGAGAGAAATTAGCACCTGACCATGGCCTACAGCTGAGCATGTGGAGGTAAACAACTGATGCATTCGGAGCAGAGAAATGGCCAAAGGAGCAGTGGCTAATGCTGCCAGCACAGCATGGGGCCTGTTGGGGTGAGAGTGGGGGTGGTAATTCAGTCCAGGCAGTTTGGGACAATGCAGATGGAATAACTTAACAGCATGGATGAGGGAAAAGCAGCAGAAAGGTAAAAGGTAAGCACACAGAAAAGGATAAATATGAAAACGTGTACCAGCGGTGCCACAGCCATGGCCAGCCTGCTGGGTTTTGTCTATGGACTTGTTTTGTTTAAAGACTTGGTTGTGCCAACACAGAACAACTAAGGGAGCGTGTGTAACATTTACAAAGACTGGCTTACTTGTCATAAATAGAAAGATTCTGTAAAATTAGTCCTATTTTCTCCCAGCAGTCACTGCCGAGAGCCCCCTTTCTTGAGTTCTTGTCTTTCAGAGTTTCACAGAATGTTAATGAGCTTACTCCATTTCCTTCATTGCCTGTCTTTATTTGGGGCATTCAGGTTATTAATACTTAAGCAGAAATATAAATATTTTTCTGAAAAGATTGTGAAAGTGCTTTTAAATGTATGGTAAATTGCTAAATAGTACATAAACAGCCAGGTGACGTTGTTGAGCCACGTCCCACCCTGCCTGTCACAGTTCACAGACTAAAGGGCCAGCCTCTGTCAGAGGGCGAGGAGCTCGGCCAGTGCGCCAGGCCCTGCCTGGCATGTGGCCGCTCTTGCTCTCACGAATGGCAGATACTTCCTTCCCGACCCTTTACTGACCTCTCAAGTCCTCCTCAGTGCTAGATTCATAGCAGTGGCTGAAGCAGATAAAGAAACTTACAAAATTTATAATTAATACTTTCTATCTTGCTATCTCCCCAGTGTCTGCCCATAGTACCAGAAGCCAGCGTAGTATCTTGTCCAACCACTATTAGTGCAAATCTTGCTTCTCATAGAATTATGCAGAAGCACGGCATGTTTATCCTAACTGTACTGTTTATGCACACATCATGATTCTTCCTTTGTATCCCCCTTTTTTTGTCTGGACCTGCCAAAGATGGACACTCCATTGTCATTAAACCAATTTAGGTGCCTGAACTTGGCGACACAATATAAGTATATAGCTGCACCCTCTTCATTCACTGATTAGAGACATCTGCTATAATAGTGTCTGTAAGTATAACATCATGTATGTACCTCATATGACACCAAAACATTACAAAAACATTTTGCAATGTATTAATTTATCAAATCTGTCCTGTTAATTTGTTTTGAAACTGTCTCATTGCTATTTGTTCTTCAATAAAAATAATAATAATAATAAAAGAAACTTACAAAATATGAAGACTCAAACTGAAAGAATAAGGAAAACCTCCACAGAAAATAAATTTAAAAACTGAGTATTATAATATTAGAAATTGGATGTGAAAGGATCAGGAGGATGGTAAGCCAGCCACGACAGCACAGTCTTTCAGGCTCTGCAGGGACAGATCCTGCAGCCGCGCACGTCCTTTCTATAAATCAGCGCTGCACTTGCATGAAACCTGCACCTGCCCTGCCCTTCCCCTGAAATCATTGCTAGCCTGCAATGTCACTGTGGTGTCATGTAAATATTCATTAGATGCCTTAATGAGTAATGAGATGAAAAAGCCTGTGCATCTTCCCATACAGATGCAGGGATTTTTGTGTGTGTGCTTTTAAAATTTAAGTTTCTTAATACATTTATTTATTTATTTATTTATTTACTTATTTTTCAGAACTGGGGATTGAACTCAGGCCCTTGCACTTGCCAGGGAAGCGCTTATTCCACTGAGCCATCTCCCTGGCCCCTACTTAACACATTTAAAATACACATATTGATCATTTTCATCTTCAGGACTCTGTACCTGCATATGACTCACGTCAATTCCTCTTTTCTCCCCCATCCCCTTCAATCCTTCTTCCCCTCCTCATTCATACCCGCTGTTCTCATTACTTCTCTTTTTCCTTTTCCCTTCCTTTCTCTCCCATGTCTCCCAGTTCTCCTTCTCAATCAAGCATTTTCCTCCTATTACATAATACCCATGATACATTCTGGTCCTTAGTCACATTGTCAGTTTCTCACATCAGAGAAACAGTACCATGCTTAGTTGTGTGTTTTTGGTTTAGTTCACTTAAGAGTATGATCTCGAGGTGCATCTGTTTACCTATGAGTGTCTTATTTCTGGTTGAGTAGTACTCCACTGTATAAAAAAGGCACATCTTTGTCATCCATTCATTGGTTGGTCATCATTTGCTCGAAGTGGATGTTGAACCTGAGAATACGGAGAATCAACTGTAATATGGCCAAGAGGGCCTAAGGAGGGACAGATTTAGGTGAGAACAGTTAGTGTACCCCAAGGAAGGAGGTGACAGCTCAGCTGAAGCTCGAGAGCCAGCAACAAGGCAGCTCTGGGGCCCTTCTGTGCTGCAGAGGATGAGGGGCTTCGTGCTTCAGAAAAGAAGCACCTGCTGGGGACCAGGCAAGGGAGAGGGAAGCCGCAGCGCAGGGGCTGGGAGCTGGCCCGGTGGCACCGCCCTTCTCAGGCAGGAGGTGGCCGGAGCCATGTGCACTCCACGTTGCAGAATGGTTGGCAGCAGGCAGACAGGGTGGGCAGGGACTCCCGGAGCCTGACAGCAGTGTCTGCCACGTGCCCCACCCAGAGCACCACAACACCCAGGGCCTTCCTTTCTGGGGATCCCAGGGGCTGAGCACTCCCCAGGAGGTCCTCCCACTCTCCTCTGAACTGGCAGGCTGAGAACTGGCTCTCTGCCCTGCTGTCACTTTGAAAGAAAAGTGCTTCGTAAACAGGGCCAGGGATTATCTCACTGCTTTGCAAGATCAAAGCACTCTGCAAACATTAACTAATTGAGCATAACACACTTGAATTTCCTACGGAGCTAGGAGTATCCCTTCAAGCTCTTCTTTCTCTCTAAAATATCCATCTTCTCTTTAAATCTATGAGTTCTTCACACAGATCCATTGACAGAACCACTGCTTGTCCCTCCTTCTCTGCTAATGAACTTTACTTCAGCCTTGGAATTGAAGGCTTCTGGGGGAGGTCGGCCCTTCTAGAACTAGATTCTTCCCACAGTAGCTGTTCGTGCCTGTGTGTTACAGATCTCTGCTAATTAAACTGAAGCGTCATTCAGGAGACAGACAGGGCCCTATGCTGTGTAGACCGGTGTTCTTTGTCCTGCTTTTTGAATTCATGTCCACTCCAGTCTGAAAATTGGCTCATGCTTGAGCTTCATTACAAGAGAGACTGGGAAGGAGAATATGAGGAGATCCATCTTTAGGATCCCTTTTTTGGGGGGGGAGCAGAACCGGGGATTGAACTCAGGCCCTTGTACTTTCCAGGCAAGTGCTTATCCTACTGAGCTATCTCCCCAGCCCCATGATCCCTTTTTGGCAACTTGAAAATACCAGCCCTTCCCATCTTCCCTAGAACAATTGAATCATCTTTCTGTATGTTAACCAGACATCTGTATTTTAACAAACTTTCCAGTTGCTCTCATGCACACACAATTGAGAACCACTGCTGTGAAAATCAAACAAAAGCTACATTAATTCAATTCCCTTGGGTCATATTTGTGATGCACCTACCAAATGTGCAGGATGCTAGGCATTTGTTGCTGAGGAAATAGAAAAAAATATCTGGTTTCAGCTTCAGAAATATTTATGACAGCAGGACACAGATGAGAAAAAGAAAGCCAGTGACTTTAATGAGAAGGTAGGCCATGATAAAGAGATGCGGAACACACTGACGTTTCAGAACTGGCAGGGACCATAGCCCTGGATTCTGAGAAATGGAGATGGAAACTTTTCCTGCTGTTGGTCTCAACACAGCCTTGTGAGTGACCAGAAGCAGGGGCTCTGGAGCGGGAAAGACGTAGCCCCTCCTGGGACTCTGCTGCTCCTGTTGCCATTGTGGCCGAGCCTCCGAGCACGTCGTGGTGTTTATCTGCCTGCAGAGCATGAGCCTGGCCTGGTATTTGAGGTTCTTTTTCTCACAGGATGGAAGAGTCCGGCTTTATCTGCCTTGGTGATCTGGGGAGGCCTTACAGTTACTCAGACTGTGTGGACAGGAAGTGAGATGCCCGGAACTGATGGCAGTGAGCTCAAGGTGCCAGACAGAGAGATGCTATGAAGCTGGAACCCCCTAGTTAGGGTCCCATTGGTAACATAGCAATGGGCATCTTTTTTTTTCTGGGGGGATGGGAACTCCTAAGACATAAAGAGGGAGCACAAACCAATCGAACTTGCAGTCTCTTTGGTGACTCTCCCAGCCTCTGAGAAGTGATGGTGGTCTCCCTGGACGGCATTCCTGAGGAGCGCATCTGCTCCGTGCTGGCTACCTCCCAGCTGGAGAGGAGGCCTAGCCTTCTGCGTTCCTCTAGGGAGGCACTGAGGTCTTGCTGCCTTGGTATACTGGTCAAAGATTCTATGTTCAGGACTTAGAGTCCCTTGAGGGCCACCATGTTGACAGATGTTGAACAACAGACTGCAATGTTCGATTTACATGTGACTCGTTTCTTCATCACACCTGGCCTCAATTTGCCCAGTTGAAGTCACCAGACTAGGCAGGCACAACTCCTCAAGTAGGCGCGGCTCAACTGGCTCCTCGGTGTGATCTAGGGCAGTCTCCTGAGCATCCTTTTAGTCAGGCTTGAGTCTGGGGATGGGCTGATGCCCAGGACCCTCAATTTCAGCACACTGACGAGAGACAGTGCAGCTTTCGTAGAAGCTGGATTTCTACATGGTGCTGGCTCCTGCCAGTGTGGGAAACTCCTTCTTTACCCTACTCCAGAATTACTAAGGAGGCTGGATTGGATAAGCAGTTAGGGAGGGCGCTAGTTGGTCAGAGGGTCTTGGGGAGACCTCTGGGCAACCATCAGAGCAGACTTAGGCTCTTCAGAAGACTCCTTCAAAGGGCTTGAGAAGCAGATATCACCTCTCATAGTGGCTCTCATTGAATATGTGTACTTTTTTTTGTCTTGATTCTAAAAAAGAAGTGGTCATGCAAATAAAAATAAAATGATATAAAGAGTTTCAAAGTAAAAACAATGCGTACTTCTTTCATACCTCCTGCTACATAAACCCAGAGCCAACCACATCACCATGGGTGAGTCACAGTCCCCGTTTCCCACGGCTACGCTAACACAGGTGGAGGATTTTATTGCTGATTTTAACATGTTTTGATATTGTACAAAAATGCTCTCGTTTTATACATAATTTAAACTTTCCTTTTTTTCAATTAACAAAATTCATGATAGGTGCCTTTCTGATTAGTTGCTTCAGATATGCAGAGTTCGTTTTGGTGGCTCCTTAAAATCCCATGAGTATCTTGGAAGTAGTTTCATATTTTGACTGGAATAAAGATGTTGAAAGCCACTCCACAGAGCAGTGCAAAGCAGCTCACATTCAGTTGGTGACTCCTTGGGAAGCACATTATTCAGGCTGTGATCTTTGGGCCCTTGCTCATCTGTGTAAATTTGAGTTCATTGTTTTTTCTCATCTTACCTGAAGTTCAGAATTTGCAAATGGAGGTTGATAATAATGGCATCTGTTGTTGTCATTAAGATAAAGGACTTTGATACATGTGCATAGGACAGTACCTGGCACACAAGAAGTGCTCTGGAATGCTAGCTTCCATCCACTCATCTTTACAGGCGCGCACGCACGCACACACACACACACACACACACGCACACACAAGCACACACACACACATGCACGCGCATGCGCACACACAGGCACACGTGCACACACACATGCACACGCACACACGTATGCACGCATGTGCACACACAGGCACACGTGCACACAGGCACACGCACACACACGCACACACACGCGCGCGCGCACAGGCACACACACACACGCACGCACACACATGCGCGCGCACACACATGCATGCACGCATGCACATGCACACACACATGTGCGCGCATGCGCACACACAGGCACACGTGCACACAGGCACACACACACACACGCACACACACGCTTGCGCACAGGCACATACACACACACGCGCGCGCGCATGCGCATACACGCGCGCACACACACAGACGCACACACGCACGCGCACACACGCACGCACAGCACAACTTTCTTGTCTGCTGCCTACTAATTGGAGTCACAGTGGGCACAAGCTCACCAGGGCTCCCTGCTGGCCTCCGCAGCCACTGCTTGCAGTCCGTCCAGGAGCTGCACTGTGTTGCTCAGTTGATGCATAATCCCACACTGTCTCAAGGCCAAGGGCACTCCCTTTGAATTCCAACCAAGTATGGCCCTTGCTCAAACCAGGGGCTGGCAATCCTGTAAAATGTCGGTTTTCCATAATACATGTTGGGAGGTTGGACTCATGCCAAGACTAAGAGTTCTAGGAACTCTTAGTACCCAAAATCAAGAGTTGGGTAGATGTGTAGATAAGAATCTGAATCCTTCTTATTAAGAGCAGAAGTCTTCAATGCTGATCCATGCCATTGCTGTCGCTACCCAATTTTTTCAGGCAGTATTTTTTAGTGAAACACCTTTCTTTCTCCACCCTTACTGATCTCCTGTATGGGCCTTGAGACTGGCTTGGGATGGTTTTATTAGCAGATGTGTATCAGATCCAGCAAGCAGAGGATGTGGTGCTGGAGCCTCCTCAGACAGGAGCAGTGCCTTATCACCTTTTTATCCAAGAGCAGGTTATGCCTCAGGCACTCTGCCAAGCCAGGCCAGCCTGGTCGCACAGGTCCCTGTTGCTGCTCCTACACACCTACACATGCAACACTTCTTTATCTGTTTTGTTAAGTGGTAGCTAAAGTGCTGGAAGAGGGACAGAAGTGCATCTCGTGGCTCCCTCCTCAGATAGCACACTGGGCTCACAGACCCACAGCATGGACAGCAGTATGCTCATGTGAATGGCTTAAGGGATCCTGGTGACATCCAGATGCAGAGAAGCACCTGCTAAAATCCAGGGAATGTGTACCAAAGAGGAGCCATTCTTTGTCAACTGTGTCATCCTCCATCTCAGAGGAATGTGGCAGTTTTATTCTGGATAAGGTAGAGTGCTAAGTAATTAATAAAAAAAATTCAAAATGTAGTTCAGAGCAATATATCTAAAAACAATCAATTTATACAATAACAGGAAAGGGAAAAAGGTAAACATTTGGACATCTAGTCAATAAAGTGACACATTTTGCTGAATGCATCAGCAGGTCACCTGACTACCCTGCTTAAGCTTGAATGTGCCTTATTAGAATGCACACAATCTGCAAAGAGGGCGTCATTCGACTTGAGCACATTCAACTGAAGGGGAGAGCTTCTCATAAGGCCCAGTTGGTATAGCCAGTCAGTGGGGTATAGCCATAGAGATAATATTGTCTCTGTAGCTTAGATTATCAATTAAGTTCTGCACAAATGAACTCAATAAAAACCATACCCTGAACACTTCCACCAATAGCATCCACGTAAGACAAAAGGCTTGAAGTGGGGGTCACTCCATTTCACTCTTTCCAGAAAACAACGAGGAATTTTTCTTCTGGTTTTCTTATTTGCCCAAATTACTAATAATTAGATTCAATGTCTGCGAAAAGTCACTAACTAATCTGTAAGCATATGAGGATTGTTCCTATGTTTATATTACATGTTCAGTAGGAATTAAAAGCTAGAGAAAACATCACTTAAAATGTCAGGAGTACAGTGAAGTAGGGGATTTTATTTCTTTGGAGGGCACAAAAGGTTGTTTTATTAATATGACCGAATGACTCAAAACCAGATTTAGTTAGTGCCCAGACACACAGAGATGCCCATGACAGGGGAGGACCCTGTAGCACAGCGCACTCTGTCGCCCCCTCTTCTCCCGCCACACTTGTGCTCCCCCTAAGTCTCCTGTGAAGTCCACTGTGGCCCTACACAAATAAGCAACAGTGCTGAGATGAGAACCTAGCTGAGAGGAGCGGGACTTTTTGCCTCAGCTTCACTGTCAGGCAAACAAAAGCAGCAGAAACACCCCCAAGATTTACCGAAGCTCAGCAACAGGAGTGCAGGCACGGGACCAGCATCACACTGGCCCACGGTGAGCAGCGCTGAAGGTCACAGCCTTGTTTCTATTTTCAAACCTCAGCCTTCTCTGGTTTGGAGTCACTAAGAGCCTACCAGTTTGAACATGTAGGATTCTAAGCTGGTGCTCCTGGAAGAAGCATGTGTTTCTCCTGAGTGTACAGAGAACTTCTTAAATATAGTTCCACAGACACATGAACTCTCTGACTCCCCTGAGAAGTAACTAAAATGAATATTCAAATAAATATAGCTAATTTCTTTGTCTTGCAAAGACCTCTGAAAAATAAATGAAATCAAAACAAAACATTCCTTTTCCTCCACCCCTCCCTGCATGCAATTATAACCTGTCATACTAGGATTTTATGTGTAACTGCATGCCATTGAGCCTCTAATCCACAGAGCGAAGGCTTGGAGGACAGAAGTATATTTGCAAATGCGAGGTGCCAGGCGTAGTCCTGAATTCTGAAGATGGAAAAATGCATAAGGTAGATTTCTCATAATGGAAAGTTTAGCATGAGAAACAGAACTTTAAAGAACTGTAGTGCCTGTGACAGGAAGACAGTATTCATGGGCCAAGTGACAAAAAAGGCGTGCCCATTTGAGGAATGTTTTGCCTTCCTTTTCTGGAGGCAGCCCCCACTTTTCATGGTTTTGACATGCCTTACACATCTTTATATTTAAGCAGTGGGTAAACATCTTCACACATACACATCCTGCAAATCAAAGCACTTTAAGAACAGACTTCGCTGCAGCTGCTGCTAATTGTTCCAACATTCGCGGACTTGTGGTTCTGTCTCCGGCACACAGTGCATTCCAGGTGCCATGTGTGACCACGTATATCATCTGAGCAGCTTGAGCCACGAATAGGAAACCGCAGTGTATTTCCAGCACTGAGTCCAAAGAAGAAAGCCTTTTTTCTAAAGAAAGGTGGTGATAGATATTTATCTTCATGCAGAAGTTCTGATTTCTGCTTAAGCCCTCAAGAACAATAGTTTCTGGAAATGCCTTCTCCTTCCTCCTACCCTGACTCTGCTTTTCATCGCTGGCTGTGGTTTTCAGATGGCAGAGTCTGGGTGTGGTGAACAAGCGTGTCTCCTGAGCAGCTATTGGTCCTAAGCTGCATAACTAGGAGTATTATGCTGAGTGCTGTGGAAACAGGCAAGAGAACCACAGATGAAACACACGTCCTACGGAGTTTCTGCCAAATGCGATGCAAATAGAATCTTTCACAGAATTAAAAAAAGTTATTTCTTTTAAAAAACATATTACTTGCCTGCATTCGGCAAACAGTCAGTGAGGTCTTGATATTCATGATTTGGTACAGATTCAACCTGTGGCCGACTGGAAAGGGGCCTGGGTGGCCTGTGTCTCAGAAGAATGCCGGACCCTGAGTCTAGGCTCAGTGGCTCGGGGACTGGCGTGAGTAGAGCCAGTATGCTTGCTGAAATTATTTTATGTTTTAGGGAATTTCGGTTTTCTCTTGCCACTCTTGTCACAATTTAACTGCCAAAGCTGAGAAAAGTTCCCGACCCTCAAGGAACTCTAAAATCTAACAGTCTAAAAATGTATTCAGAAGCTGGGTATGGTGGCACTCACATATGACCCCACTTGGGAGGCTGAGGCAGCAAGACGAAATTAAGGAAGAATTTATGTGGAGCAGATTAATCTTCTATTGTTGCTCTTATTTAGAAGTAATAAATGAGAAGGAAGGACACCTCCCAAGAGGTACAGTGCTTTTAAAATTTATTTTCTTTTTCTTCCATCCTTGATGGCCACAGCATCCTAGGAGCCTCAAGCTAGCCACAGCCAGGTTAATGCTCTGGGACACATCACGGAGACTCTGTGTCCAGTCAGTAGAAGAGCTCCAGGGAAACTCCCACACCACGAGCCCTGGTAACACTGAGCAGTGAGGGCTAGTGACATCCAAAGCCCGAGCTGGGCAAACGAGGCCTCTGCTGAGTGCTTACAAGAGGGCTACCTTTCCAGCCGGAGAGGCTTCAGTGCCCATGTTCACCAGACGTACTGAGGTAATGGACAGAGAAGTAAAAACTAGCCACAGAGGTCCCTGGGAGATAGCTCAGTAGAATAAGTGCTTGCCTAGCAAACTCAGGGTCCTGAGTTCAAACCCTAGTACTGAAAAAAAAAAAAAAAAAAAAAACCAACCTAGCTATAGGGACATTGGTATATTTTGGGTATTGTCAGAAATATTCTTTGGCTTGGGAGGCTGAAAACAGGAGGATCACTACAAGTCCAATCTGTGAAGTGAGACCCTGTAAACCCTGTCCTAAAATATATAAAATTAAAAAAAATTCTTTTGAATGCATTACTAACAACGTTTAATTTTCTTTTCCTGGGGATTTGTGGGTTAGCTCAGTTGTCTAAAGCTATTATGGACTCTGAGCCACATAAACCTTTCCCTTTAACTTTGGGTGTTGTCTATTTTGTCTGAGCAATGAGAAAAGTAACTAAGAAAGTGTTCATCCTAGGATCACAGGTGTAGATGTGCATGTGAGGATGGGAGTTACCTTTTGCTAAGCCTCCACCCAAGGAAGAAATTAAAACAATGTTTGCCATTCAAAAAGAGATTAAAGACTGTAGAAAATCCATCTAGATGTGGGTTCATGTAATTATTGTACGAATCAATACAAAAGGTAGACCCATGATAGGGTGCTGGCATTACAAGGCCCTTAGTTCCATCCCTGTAATTATTGTTTATTGGTCACTTAACACTAAAGCTGAACATGGTTCATATACTAATATATATATACCTTATTAATATAGCAGAACGAGAAAAAGTCTTACATTATGTGTTGCTGGAAAGATAAAAGGAAATATGTCAGGACAGGGTTTAACACAGCCTCAACACCCAGTAATGACACTGCTCAGCTGCTATTCGCACTGCTGGGCACAGGGCTGCACCGTACGTGCTGCTTCCTTGAAAGCACAGTCCGCGCCCTGTGTGAGCGGTGCCCACCTCCCCTCCTGCGCTGCTCTCGTCCTGGCCCTCTTGCAGGTTTCTAGAAGCGTGAGGATCCCTGCCTCTGTGGTTCCTACTGTGAGCTCATCCCGACCTCCGTTTTCCATCCAGCTTCTGCTCATTTTCGAGGCCTCTGTAAATGTGGCTTCTGGGTTGTGAGCACGGTCTTCGCGCCCTTCTGCATCCCGCCCTTGGGCTCACCTGGGGGGTCTCTGCAGTGCTCCTCAACCTCCCGTTAGTTCCCGGAGGTGCTGCCACGACACAGTGCCGTGTCTGCTCAGCCTGCGCCACCAGATGGTCTCAAACAGCTTCCCATCCAGGATGAAGCATCTATGGTGTCCGCAGAGAGCAAAGCCTGACGCCATTCACTGGATCATTCTTTCTATGTCAAAAATAAACGCCAAATGTTAAGAGCAAGACAAACAAGCATTGAACCTGTCTTTTCCCCCTGACATAAGTGGCTGTCTCAGTTGGATATGAAAACAGAAAAAGCAAACCTTTTCTTCAGAAGTGTTGAAATTTATCAGGGCCCACCATACCCTGTGCTTCAGAGACCTCGTTGAACACACAGGAATTGCAGTGATTACGGGAAATCATGAGGAGGGAACTCGGTCATCAGACCACCACAGAGAAATTGTCCCTGGAAAACAGAAAACATTGTGGAAGCGAAATCTTTAGAAAAATAGACACAAGGATAGCCAGAGGTTCACATCCAGCTACTTAAACATTAGACCCAATCTCCACAAAGCAGAAACCCAAGAGAGGACAACGGGCTCTGGCAATGACCTAAGAATGTATTCTCTGTTTTCTCTGGTATAAGGTGCAGGCAGTCTCAAGCCACCGCTCTTTGCAGCCTCACCACCACAAAGCCACGTGTCCTTACATGTCCTTAAATACATAACCACATTAATATTCTAATATTCAAACTGAGACTTGCTTAATTTAGGCGTCAAGATAAGGCTGACCTTGTAAAACATGTTTGGAAATATTCCTTCTGTGTTTCAGAAGAGCGTAAGTGGAACAGAGCAATTCTTTGGCTGTTTGGTATTCAGTCGTGAAGTTGTGCGGTCCCGGCTGCTCTTTCCTGGGAGGATTTGCTTACTTCTCCCTAAGGGCAGAACTTCTCCCAAGTCTGAGCTGCCATGCAGTTATGCAGCAACAGGGTCAGGGGGTGCAAAGGTCACCCAGGTTCTGTCCCATGGCTGCACTGGTGTTGTCACTGAGCTCTCTGTGAGAATAAGGCACGTAAGAATTGAACCTGTCTTGGGTGGCCCCTCTTTCTTTCTGTGTTCCTGTGTTCATGTGATGTTGTGTCATGAAATGACACAGCACGAAGGTCCTCTGCAAAGCTAGCACTTCCCTTGTACCTGTCCGCACCTTCCACCAGTGAACAATCTTGTGCTTAAAGTCACCCACTCTGTGACACTGTTGGAATACAACCAGGCTGTTCTCCTGAGCTTTCTGACTGTCCATTCATCATATAATTTACTCATCAATATTGGTTTGAATTAAAAGCTTGGAAGTAACATTTTGAAAACAGTAATTTGTGGTTTGGGCAGTTTGGGTGCAATGAGTCAGGGACAGCTGCTGAGGCTGCAGAGCTGTCAGTGCCATTGTTATGATGGTGGCAGCAGTCCAAAGCAGGGATGCTACTTTTGTTGGACATGTTCAAGGGCTGAGGGTACTCATACAAGAGAAAGGTGCCCATCTAATTGCATGCAGAATTGGTGGTGAACCAGGCTTCAGCCCTTTGCCTCAGCATCACAAACACAGTAACTGAGATACATTAATATTAGTGGAACATGGAGTGAGCCATGTGGAGTTTGCAGGCAAGGTAATCTTCCTTATTTGTCTGTTTGAGACAGGATCTCTCTATGCAATTAAAGTTGGTCTTGAGCTCACTTTGGAGTCTAGGCTGGCCTTGTACTCCACTGATCTTCCTGCCTCAGCCTCCCAAGTGCTGGGATTATAGGCATGTGCCATCATGCCTGGCCAGGCAAGGAATCCTGAGAGCCTTAAAATGTCTGTATGTGGAAGTAGATGAATTTGAAACAGTAAAAATAGGTTCCTTCTTAGTAAGAATCAAAATATATGGCAAGGAAGTTCAGTTAATGTTGTGATCAGAAGTATCATTAGCAATCCATGTGAGTTTATCTATATGTTAATAATTAAGAAAAGAAAGGAACAGCTAAACACCATAAGGCTCTTCAAAAGGGATATAGGTAGGTGCCAGAAGGAAGAGGCAATAAAGGAGTGCTGTCACTGTCATTCAAACGCAAACTATAATTTTAGGTTGGATTAGTCTCTAGCACTATCAAATTGTGGCTCCTTAATTTTCTAGAGTTAGGTTACAAGCAAGATGGATAATGTGGAGACTGATGAGCTGGCATGAGTTCTTCTAAATCTAGGTCATGTTCTACAGGCTTCTGTGGATGAGAACATATGAGAACACTGGGTTTTAGAAGGTGCCTGCCAGACACAGGAATTTAGAACTCCACCAGCACCATAAAAACTTTAGGATGGTTAGGCCTGGTGAAAATATGACTCATATACCGCTGAGGCTGAAAAGGAAAACAGGGTTACGAGAGGTGATGCATTACTTAGAGGAGACTTCAGCCAAAGGCACCGTTCGTGAGGTGGTAAATGCCAGCCATCAGAGCAACCAGAGTGGCCATAATCATCACCACAATTCCCTAAAGGGCCAGAAGGGAGCAGCCAGGCTCTGCCAGCGTAAGACATATTGTGGGAAGAGAGAAGAAGGTCAGGGTCTCCCCAGGGGATGATAGCAAAGACAAGAAGTGTAAGTGCAGGTGCTCTACGTACCATGGCAGTTCCTTTGGTACATATGTAAATAGAAGCAGAAGAAAATGAAATCCTTTTTCTTTTTTGCCATTGTAGAGTTATAGGTGACTTGTGCTACCTTTTATCAGAAAGAGATTTTCTGGGGTAAACGGGCTGCCAGTTTAGTATTTGGTTAGCCCTGTGGGGAGTTGTTTAATCTCTCCTCAGGTGGGCCCTAAAGGTAGCAAATCTTCACTCCTCTCGCCTCTTGCCAGGGGATCATTGGCTATATCTCAGGAATGGGGTTGCTTCTCACCTGGTTAAAAAAGAAAAAGTAGATGCATACTTCCTTTCCCAAGTGAGAAATTCCACAGGGCCCAACTCTTATGGGCCAGGTAAAGTCTATCCCTTGTAGGAATAAAATGTTTCTTCCACTCTTGTGAAGCATCTGAGTCACAATGTTGAGAAATGAAAGTAAAGAATATTTTATATAATAGTGTCTGTGGGTAAAGTCCCTAAAATATTTTCCCTTTCTATTTTAATAATTGAGTTCTAAGTGGCATATCTTGGCCCCAGATGACAGATCAGGAACACAGGGCTCTATGGTCGCCCTTTGGCCTTCTAGCCTAATACAGGTTAAAGGAAATATACAGTGGCCCAGTCCTGAAGTAGTCACAAAAGAAAAGCTGTCTGCCAGGAAGAGGTACATATGTCAGGAGAGTAGGTGCCAATGGAGACATAAATATATTCAAGTGTGCCAAAAGATTCATGGTGAGTCACATCTACTTGTAAATTTCATTGCTTTTTAAACCATAGGAATTAACTCCTGTCTAAGAAGTAGAATTTTCTCAATAATGGTTGTGTTATAAGTTGAATCTCTATCAAAAGTTAACAAATAACAATTATGAAGTTTCACAGAGAAAACAAGATCAAAGGAAATATAACATTGTAGGATAACTACCTTGGCAATGTTATTATATTTGATTTATTAGGTTTTGTTATTATCTCTGGAACATTTAAATGTTTGTCTTAGTACAGAATAACTTTTTCGTTGGTTACCTTTATGACATAAAGAACTTTTAGCTAAATTTGGCATCCTTTAGCAGGGGGACATCTAAGAAGAATACACCTGTCCATAGATGTATTTCGTAGGTCATCAGCATTCAGCCTTTGGTCTCTAGAGTGGGAGTGGCGTTGCTGGGCCGCACAGTGCTTGAGTGTCTGTAAGTGTCCTGAATCTCCACTGTGGCACAAAGCACAAGCCTTGAAAACATGTCAGCATCATCTGCCTGGCTGTGTCACGCTGGACTGTGGCACGCACCCTGTCCCAAGCAGCTAGAACACAAGGGAGGGAAAGCTTGACACTTGAGCCTAAAAGGGTTCACCTCCATGAGTCACCAGTGTGACACAGGCTTTCTTCAGTTTTGTGTCTTCGAAGGCATTTGTCCTTGGGAAACATAAATATAAAATTTAATATATCACATACTAAACAATACGTATCACAGATAAACAGAAATCTTTACATACTCAGTTTTTACTCTTTAAGTTTATATTCTTTTTTGGTTATACAATGAGAAAGTTTATTAAAACACATAAAAAACATTCTAAGTTTATTAATTCACTAGCTCAGTAACCTAATCACTTAGACAATGTTCTTCTATATTTCTATTTATTTTTAATTTTTAGAGTACAAAATCATATTAGAACAGAAAAATTACAAATGATACAGAATTTCATGTAACAAACTAATATGAATTGCACAGTATTTGTTCTAATAGATAATGTTATCTTCCAACCAGTTATTCATATTACAAGATATACACATGCAATGGAAGAAGAAAATAAAAAAGGAAAGAAATATATAAGAAATCAAGAAGAGAAAAAAAAAGTTTAAAAAGGAGACAAAACAAATTCAGCATTCTCTGATCTTTCTATAGACCAGCACCATATACCATAGTATAGCTGTCCATACCCTGCTGCTTACATACATAGTTATATCTCTTTCCTAATCTCTCCTTCCTGTTCTTTTCCTCAACTCAGGAACTCTTTCCTCTTGAATAAGTTTATTTCTTTTTCTGAATATCTACTGTATCCTTTAGATTCCATTTTCTCTTTCAGGTTCTCACACTAAAGGAGACAAAATAATGTTTGCACATGTAGGTCTGATTTATTTCACTTCAGAGTGAGGTCTCTACTTATATCCATTCACCAACAAAAGTCTCAAATTTATCTTGTTTTATAGGTGAATAATACTCCATTGTGTAAAAATATCACATCTTCTTTATCCATTCTTCAGTTAATGAGCATCTGTATTTCTTACAGGATTTAGCTCTGACAAATTGCACTGCCATAGTGATGGGTGAATATATATTACTATCATATGATGTTGTTAGTTCTTTGAAAAAAATACCCAGGAGAGTAATAGCTGGATTGAATGGAATCCCAATATTAGCTTTTTAAGGAATCTCCACAATGATTTCCATAGTGGTTGCACCAGTCTGTACTCCCAGCAACAGTGGAAAAGGCTTCCGCTTTCCACACAGCCTCTCCAACATTTGTTATTGTCTTACTTATTGATGTTAGCCATTGTTTCTGGGGTGAGATGGCATCTCAGTGTTACTTTAGAGTTTCTCAAATGATGAATGATGTTGAACATTTTTTCATAAATTTACTTTCCATTTGTATTTCTTCATCCGAAAAGTGTATATTCATCTCAAATGGCTCATTTTTAGACTGAGTGTTTGAATTTGGGATCCTGACTTTTTAAATTCTTTATATGTTCTAGATAGAAGACCTTTGTTGAAGGAACAGTTGGCTATATTTTTCCCCCAGTTTGTGGGTTTCCTTTTTATTCTATTGGAGATTTCTTTGAAGTACAAGAAACTTTTCAAAAAGATGAGACCCCAGTTGTTGATTCTTTGAAGCATTTCCAGTGTAGTTTTTTTCTTTTTCATGAACTCTCTAACTACACCTATATCTTTAAGATTTTCATCTACATTTTCCCCCTGAGAATTTAGTGTTTCTATTTTAATATTTAAACCTTTGATGCATATTAACTGTACTTTAGTTCATGATGAAATACATGAGCTTAATTTTAGCTTTCAGCATGTGTAAAGACAGTTTTTCCAGCACCATTTATTAAAGAGGCTCTCTTTCTTTCATTGAACGTGTTTGGCCCCTTTGTCGAAGATAAGGTTGCTGAGTGTGTTTGCAGTTGTGTCTGCATCTTCCCATCTGTCCCGCTGATCCTCAGGTCTGTTTCTACGCCATTACAAGTCTGATCTTCATAACGGTAGCTTTACAGTATGGTTTTAGGTCAGTGATTGTGATATGTCCTGTTTCCTTTATTTCCGAGGACTGCTTTTGATATTCTTGGTCTCTTCTATTTTCGCATAAACTTGAGGGAAATTTTCTCTAGCTCCGTGAGGTTCACTAATAGTATTTTAATTGTGATTGCACTGGAACTGTATAACAATTTTGGGAGTATGGCCATTTTCACGATGTTAGTTCTTCCTACCCAAGAGCATGGAATATTTTTCCATTTTCTCAAATTCTCTTCAATTTCTTTTTTTTGAGTACCATAATTTTCACTGTATGAATCTTTTACTTCCTTTGTGAGATTGATTCCTAAGTATTTTATTTTTTAGATGTTATAATGAAAGGTGTGGATTCCCTAATTTCTCTCAGTGTGTTCATTGTTTGTGTACAAACATGCTCCTTGCTTTTGAGTGTTGACTTAGTATCTTGCTATGTTGTGGTACTTGGTGATCAAATCTGCAAGTGAAGGCCTTCAGTTTTTGCCCATTTAATATGATGTTTGCTGTTGGTTTCTCACAGATGGCTTCTATGAGGTTGAGATATAGACCATCTATTCTGAGTCTCTGTAAGTTTTATATCTTAAGTGAGTGTTTGCCTTTGTCAAAAGCTTTTTCTGCATCTATTGAAATGATCATGTGGTTTTTGTTTTTGGCTGCATTAATATAATGTATTACATTTAGGAGTTTGCATATGTTAAACCATCCCTGCATTCCTGGGATGAATCCCATTTAGTCATGATGTATAATCTTCTTGGCTTACTACATCCTGTTTGCTAGTATTTTATTGAGGATTTTTGGATTTTAGAGAGATAGGCCTGCATTTATCTTTTTCTGTTGAATCTTCTCTGGTTTTGAAATCTGAGTAATACTTGGCTCCAGGAATGAGTTTGGAAGAATTGCTTCCCTTCCAATTTCATTGAAGAGTTTGAGAAAACTTCACATTAAATCTTCTCTCAACTTTTTATAGAATTCTGGCGTAAATCTATTGGGACCTGGGCTCTTCTTTGTTGATAGGTTTTTTTTTTTTTATTACATTTCAATTTCATTTGCCTTTATTGGATTATTCAGAGTTTACATATCTTCTTGATTCAGCTTTGGCATTTCATGTGTATCTAGGAAAGTGTGTATTTCTTCTGTGTTTTCCATCCTGTGAGAGTAAAGATTTTGGAAGTAGACATTGGTAATCTTTTGGATTTCTGTATGGTCTGCAGTGATTTCACCCTTTTCATTCTCATTGCATGAATTTGGGTTTTTTCTTTCCTTTTTTGGATTAGCTTGGCTAGGGATTTGTCAATTTTGTTTATTCTGTCAAAGAACCAAGTCTTTGATTCATTTATTCTTTGTAACATTGTCTTCATCTCCATTGCATTTATTTCTGCTCTAGTCCTTATATTTTCTTATCTTCTTTGGGCTTTGAGCTTGACTTTTTCTTCTTTTTCTAGGAGCTTGAGGTACAGCAGATTGGATATTTGGGTTTGTTGTGTTTTCCTAATGTGCACATTTACTGCTATAAATCTTCCCCTTAAGACAGCTTTCATTGTATCCTATGGGTTTGGGATATTTTCATTTGCTTGTAAATATTTTTTAATTTCTTCTATAATTTCATCCTTATCCTGCTAGTTGTATAAGAGTTTGTTATCTAATTTCCAGTTTGTGGTATTTTTATCAATAATTTCCAGTTTTATTGCACTGCAGTCACATAATATGCATTCAATTCCTTTGCATTTACTTAAGAATACTCTGTGTGTTAGTATATGTTATGTTTTGGAGAATGTCCCATGTGCAGCTAAAAAGAAAGTGCATTCTGTTGTTGCTGGGTGAAACACTGTAAAGGTCTACCAAATCAATGTGTATATGTATATATATATGCTATCTCTTCCTCTCGCAGTTTGCCATTAGTAAGCATGTAGTGACCTTCTTTATCTCTTTGAATGCCTTTTGGCTTAAAGTTGATATTGTTAGCAACCAGAACAGCTAACCCTACTTTTTTCTGATTTCCCATGGCATGGAGAATTGTTTTCCATCCTTTGATATTTTTTGTCTGTAAATTTCCCTTTGACTTACATGTGTTTCTCACAAACAACATATTTTGGATTTTTTTCTTATCCCTCTCTGCTAGTCTGTTTCTTTTGATTGGTAATTGAGGCCATTTGCATTTATGATTATAACTGATATGTATTGGCTTATCTTTGTAATGTTATTTTCATGCTATAGGTTCTGTACTTTTCTACTTTCTAATTACTTGCTCTCTTTAGAGGTTCCTTTCTGTTGTTCTTGAAGCTGTGGACACTTATGTATCTTTCTAGAATATTTGTCAGTACTCTTTGTAGGGTTGGTTTGATGGTCATGAATTTCTTTAGTTGTTCCTTTCATGGAAAGATCTTTTTTTTTTTCTTTCTGTATTTTAGGGAAGGGTCTATAGAATATTCAGGGTTTCACTACTAGATTGGACTTATAGTGATTCTCCTGTTTACAGCCTCCCAAAAAGCTGGATTTGCAGGCATGTGACCCCACATCCAGTCTCAAACTCCATCTCAGCACACCCCAGGGGTGGGGCCAGGGATCAAATCCCTGAGTTCTGCATCTGTTTGCATGCCTCTTGGAAAGATCTTATCTCACCATTGAATTTGATATATAGTTTTGCAGGGCGCATCAATCTGGGTTGGAAGTTATTTTTTTTACATTACCTGAAATTCTTCACTCCAAGCTCTTCTTGATTTGATGGTTTGTATTGAGAAATCTGCTATCATTATAATGGGTTTTCCATTGTAAGTGATCTTTTCTTCTCTCTAGCAGCTTTTAATACGCTATGCTGAATTTCTGAGATCTTGATTATCATGTGTGTAGATGTAGATTTATTTTGATTATGTCAGTTTGGAGTTTTATATGACCTGCTTTCTGTATGTCAGCTTCTTTTCTCATGGTTGGAAATTTTTCTGCTAGTACTTCTGCAAATAGTCTTTTTATGTCCTTTGTGCTGTCTCCTGCTCCTTCATTGACTCTTATTATTCTTTTAAAAATTTTAAAAATCTTTTATTTATTTAGGTACATGTTTGTTTGGTACAGAGTCTCACTGTGCAGCTTGGACTCATGCAGTTCCTCCTGTCTCAGCCTCCCCTGCACTGGGATTACAGGTGTGTGCCACCCCACCCAGTTTTCAGTGCCCAGCATGGCATAGGTGGACAGCAAAGGGACAGCACAGCATGATGTATATTATTCTTATATTATTTTTCTTTGCATCATCTTGTAGCTGCTCCATTGTTATTTCCTGGTTCCTTGTTAGTTTTAAGAGATCTTTCCTTTCATGTTCATTAGCTGCACTGCTGTCTTTGAGGTTTGAAACTATTTTCTGTTTTATTCAAGCACTTCTGCATCTTTCAGTGGGGCCAGTTTTTCCACCACTATTTATGAGAAAAGTTATCTTTCTTCTGGAGAACTTGTTCACCCCTTTGTCAAAGACAAGGTGGTTGAGTGTGTTTCTAGTTGTGTCTGTATCTTTTAATCTATTCCATTGACCTTCTGCTCCATTTTGTTACCAATACCATACTGATTTTAACAGAGTATTCTGTGGTGCATTATCTTTGAAGGGAGGGAGGATGGAAAGGCGTAATTTTCAGGTTTTCCTAAGGGCAGAAAAGCTGATCAATTTTAGCTAAAATGTTCACATTTATCTTCTGATAATTTAAGGATTAATTATAGACCAATTATTTTAAGAATATGGCCCAGAGATAAGTGAAGGTGAGTTTCACAGTGGAAGAGCTGTAGGAAGGGGGAAGTTCATTATTCCAGCAACTGGGCCTGATAATCCAGAAGTCACGGAGAAGAGAACTGCCTTGTCTTGACCATATCCAGCATAAAAATAAAAGCTTCCCCAGGGTGGATCTCCAGTCGGTAGCAAAACATGCCTCCAAAGACAAAAGCTATGACTGGTTTCTACTGGATTGCCAAGCAGGAAAACAACCACTGAAGAACTTGAGTGACTGCTTTTTTAACTTCATGAGAAATGGTGAGAGACAGGTAAGCGATGAGGAGATGTTCCTTCAGGGTTGTTGATTTTTTTTTTTTTTCCAGAACCGGAGATTGAACTCAGGCCCTTGCACTTGCCAGGGAAATGCTTATTTCACTGAGCCATCTCCGCAGCCCCCAGGTTTATTATTTTGGTCTCAAATGTGTGTGTGCTTGAGCCTTTGGAGAAACTTTGATGGGAAAACAGGAAAGGGAAACTCCCCTTTCCTGATAAATCTGACCCAGTTCAGTATAACTTGCTGGCTTGCCTTTTGTTGTCTTTTAACCTTTTCACCCTTTTTTATTTTTACGTTTATTTTCTTTTTCTACTTTTTTTGTTTTCTTTTTTTGTAAAAAGAGTAATTAGTATATAATAATATAACTTTTAAGGCCTCTCTCTGGATGCCTCACCTGTCCTGTAGCAGGTTGAGGCCAAAAAGTGGCCAGATAGAGCTGAGGAAAGAAGATAAAGCCTTACTTAAGGCAACTTCCTTTATGTGATTAGACTGAACATTGACCACGTGGCAGTGCCAGGTGCTTTTTCAGGACCTAATGACTGTCTCATATTTTGGCCACATACTTCCAGTCCACTCCATGCTGTCCTATAGAGGAAACCGTGGACACTCTTGTCAAATAACTATCAATCATTTAATAAATTGAGGTTCCGAAATTTTACTTCTCTGTATCTTTAAGAGATGCTATAAATGTTGCTTAAATTCTTTCCTATTTGGATAAAGTTTGATCCATGGGCTGTTTTGGTCACTGAGCAATTGGACAGTTAAAAGACCTCTAAGCTGATAAACCTAGTCTGTTACCTTGCTGAGACAGGCCAGGCTACTCCTGGAACTGCCTGTGTCCCCCTACCAGCATAAAAAACACATCCTTGTTACTTGTGCCACCTCTTGGCTTTAGGAGATTGGCCCTCTGCGCTGTACCAACTGTGCCTCACGCCCTTACCTAGGCTTTACTTGTCACAGTTCAGGAGTCTGGATCCTGGCTTACCTCTGAGAGCCCAGAGGGGATGCTTTTTTCTCATGAACCCTCAGCATTACTGAGTATTAGGCAAACACAGCCCCAATCTGAAGCTGTTGTGGCTTTTAATTGATAGGTCCAGAAAACCAGAATAAAAGAAAAAAAAGTATAGCTGTGCAGGAATTCATGTGGGAGACAAGGGGAGGAAAGGTGATGGACAGGGTGGTCTGCTACGTGACTGACTTTAGGGCTAGTCTACATTATTAATTGGAGTAAAGGAAGACCAGAGCCTACAGTCTTTACAGCAATGTGTTTTGATCCTCCGTGAACTAGCAGTCCTGTAAGCTATCTTCTAATCTCTAACCATGCGGTCCAGGAGCCTTTGAGTTTGTGATCCCCCAAATTCCTTATCTTGCATATCTATGGTAAGTGCCTCTACTCTACCATCACATTTATTTTTGATGCCACAATTTACATCTTTTCGCATCACGTGTTTCTTTTAACCCTAACAAAGCTGCAGTTATTTTTGACTGGTTTTATAGGCAGTTCTTCCCAGTCCTCATTGCAGTCTGGGAAGTTTATATTAGAAACCCCACTGAAAAAGTTATTGGAATCCTAGTGAGTTAATTCCAATCTGCCATGTCCAGTATAACCCATGGTGAGAAGAAAGACACTAAGGCATATTTGTCGTTGTGGGGATCTAGGGGGTCCTAAGTCCAGCTAGTAAGATTATTAACTGGAGCAAATGCATGACCCAGGGCTAAACCTAGGTTTTGTTAATTCATGAGGAAGGAGGGAGTGGCCTGGTGATGAGTGACTGTGAGAGTGCTGAATGCCGTGAGCTGGGTTAGGTAGGAGGCCTCAAATCACCTCCGCAATCCGCGGAGAGGGAGGATATGTAGAAAGAGTAACCTGCATGACACAACTTAGATAGTATCTAATGTTCGGGGTTTGGTGCTTAGGCTCTGATGTGCAATCTTTTATGCCCTGGGAAGTCACGGCTTCTATGTGAAGGCTTCTTCCCAGCTGCCAGCATTGCTTTCCATCTCAACCAGCTCACAAATGTTTTAGGGGAGATGTAGAGCTGGGGTAACACTGTTCCTTAGCCTTGCTTCAAAGATTAAACATTAGCATATGGGTGGACTGATTTGCATTACCTAAAGCCAATTAAAGGGATAAGGAAAAGTTCCAACCAGCTCTGTACATATCAGTACAGGAAAATAGGGATAAGTTTAGCCAAAATGGAGGTAATTTCTCTTCTTTGAAGGAAACTCATAAAAGTGGCCCTCCACATGTTTTGGCTTTCTCATAAGAAATACATGTAATTCACCTAAAATCATTACAGTTTTAGGGTATTTGGGCTTGATTACATATTTACCCTTAACAGTGACAGAGATAAATTTATTTTTATTTTTATAAAAGTAATCATTATTCTTTTGTTTCCTCTTGAAGAACTTTTAAAAATATCTTTTGTGGGGCTGGCCAGATTGCTCAATGGCTAGCACCTATGTAGGCAAGTGATGGGACCAGGTTTTGATTACTGGTACCACATGTTGTCCCAGCCCTGCTGCCAGGGCAAGCTGAGACTGTTTGTGGTGCTGTGGGTCTGTAATCCCAGCACTTGAGAGGCTGAAAAACAGGAGATCACTACGGTCTGATCTGCACTGTGAGGCTCCGTAGGCCCTGCACTAAATGTATCAATCAATCAATCAGTAAATAAATAAATAAAATCTCTTGTAAGGCGAACCTTGTAATAATAGCTGTCCTCAAGTTTGGCTTGTCTATGAAATACTTTATTTCTCCTTTGTTTCTGAAGAAGATCATTGCAGGGAATAATAACTATTTCAGTTACTCTTCTCTCCTTGCTGGGCCATCATACCTGACACCCAAAGTGCAGGAAGGAAAGGGTTATTTAGCTCATGATCACTAAAGGTTTTGGTCCACACAAAGCTGGCTCCAAGGCTGAGTGGCACACGGCAGAGGGCAGCAGCTCATGGCAGCAGAGCACAGCAAGAGAGCAAACGGGAGGAGAAGCCGCAGCAGTGAGGGCAACAGAGAGAGGACGTCTGTCTCCCTTAAACTGCGCTCAGGCTCTCCACCCAGGCTGGGCAAACCCATAATCCCAGCGGTACTAAGACTCATAACCCCAGCCTTGATCAGGAATTAATCTCAAACTCTAGAAGAACCCACCCCATGATGCATGAGGCTTTTGGAGGGACAACTGAGGCAAACCATAACAATAATCTTGACTGATATATATATATTCTTTTTCTTTCAGTTCTTTGTATTATCCCATTCTCTCCTAGCCTTAGACATTTTTGCTAGAATATTTGCCAGTAGTCTAATTAGGATTCCCCTATACATGATTTGGTCCCATTTTTGCATTGCTTTTAAATTTTTCTTCTTTTCTTTTTGTTGTTGTTGTTTTTTATTTATTTTTTATTTTATTGAAGTACAAATATCAATGAGACAGTTTTAAGACACCTTAACAGGATGGATTTGATAAATTAATACATTGCAAATTGTTTTCATAATGTTTTGGTATCGTACAAGGTGCATACATGATATTATACTTACAGACATTATTATAGCAGATGTCTCTTATCAGTAAATTAAGAGTGTAGCTGTTTGCTTATCTTATTTTTTATACCTGAATTATATCAAAGATTCAGTAATTAATACTTTCTACCTTGTTATTTTCCTAGTGGTTGTCCATAGTAATAGAAGCTGACATAATATCCTGTCCAACCATGATTAGTGAAAATCTTGCCTCTCATAGAATTATGTAGAAGCACGGCGTTATCTATCCCAACTGTACTGTCCATACACACACATCATGATTCTTCCCTTCTACACCCCTTCCTTTGTCTATACCTGTCAAACATGGGCACTCCATTGTCATTCAACCAATTTAGGTGCCTGAACTCGATGACACAATCCAACACAGTCCAGCATTCCACAATAATAGTGAGTTATCCAAAGAAGTTGTTGACCATAGCCATTTACAGCTCAGCTTATTATTATGGCCCCACAGTGTATACCTCATTTTTGTAGTTTTCTGTTGGATGGTTAAGACCTAGATAGAGCAAGACCTGTATACCAAGACATGTGGTTTTTGTTTCTGATGAGGTCAGTGAAGTCCCCTCAGGGTTTATCTTGTAGTCCTGTACCTTACTCTGTAGATCCTTTGTCTGTGTCATCCATGTGGATGAGTCATGGCCAATGCTTGACCAGTTTGCTCTCTGAGAGAGCCTGAGAGAAAATTTTCTCTCCATGTGACTCTCCCCAGGCACACTATAGAACTTTGATCTCTTTCCTCTGTAGCTCCATAATCTCCTTGTTCAGAAAATTGGGGGCTCACCTGAGTTTCATGATGTTGTTTTGTTTTATATTCACTTTTGTTTTTTGATACAGGCTCTCTGTACACAGCTTAGACTCATAGTGATTGATCCTCCTGTCTCAGCCTTCCCAGCACTGAGATTATAGGCATATGCCACCATGCTCAGTTTTGGGAGTTGGGCTGGATATCCGAGTTTCCAGGGCCAGTATGACATGCAGTACTGGGAATCAAACTCAGGAACTTGTGCTCTCCAGGCAGGTGCTGAGACCACTGAACTGTGTCCTAAATCCTGTCTTTGACTTTTAATAGTTGATTTATGGTGTACCACAGAGAAATCTCTGTGGGCTGAATCGGTTTGTAGACCTACGAACTCCCTGGACGTGATTATCTGTACATTTTGTGAGACTTGAGACACTCTCAGAAACACTGTTATCAAATGAGCTTTCTTTCTATTTTTCTGTCTCTTATTCTGGAACATCTTCATGGCTAGCTTATAAGTCATAAAAGCTGATTGACTTTATTTTCTAGTTTTCCATGACAAAAAAATTTTTTTCCAGATCACCTATGATTGGGTGCCTTGAGTTCTTTGGATACCAACGCAAGGGCCAAGCTTCAGCAGCATCTGGCCATTCTTAGTCTATGCTTCTCTCCTCCTGTCTTCATAGAGCTGTGCCTTACCATCCTAGAGTTCAGAGTCCACCACTGCATAGCACTCTAACTCCCCAAGCTGCTCTTATGTTTAGTTCTGACTCCTGAATTCTTCGGTGCTCCAGTCCCTCAGACCCAAGCATCCAGAGCAGCTCCATTCACCTAGACCTATACCAGAGCTGCAGCTCCCCCCATGTTGTTACACCCCCAACTCCTGCACTCAAGCTGCTAGTGTGTACTTTATGCATCAGGCTCCTGCTTGGTGCAAAAACTTTCAGGGGGCCTACACTGCGAGTCCCAAGGGCTGCCAAAGTATTTGAAGACTCTGAGCCCAAGAAACCATTACCACAGCTATTCTGCCACGCATCTTAGTGTTACCACAGTTACCTGTGAGTCATGTCAAACCTTCCGCCAAAAAAGGTTCCCATGTGAAGACCTCCTACTGGCATGAAGATCAGAATAGGCAAATTTCTGAAGCTGTGGCCCCATTCCCCAGGGCCACCGTCAACAGCACATTCTTATAGTCCAAGAGGAGGAGCCCACAGTCAGCGTTAACAGAAATCACAGCTGAGCAAGCTACACGGACACTGATCTGCTGTGCTCACAGGAACTGCTATCTCGTAGCTCCCAAGTGTACCCTCAAGCTCACCACAGGGGCAAGCTCCCCTATCAGGCTTTGGAGAGCAGCGTGCACCACGAAATGTTGGGGGGGACGCAGAAGTATTAAAATGCAAGGAAATGACTCCACACAAGGGGTGCAGTAATCATCTGTGATGCCTGCGTGGCTTCCTTTGAGGGAATGCAGGGGAATCATGGCGAATTTTTTGAAAGTGTGTCTTGGTGGGGGTATAATGCCCAGTTTACTTTTTAGAAGTATTCTTATCAATGAACTAGTCATTTTAATTTTAGGAATTTTACTATATTAAGTAATGTATGCTTCACAGAAAAATAAATAAAACACTAAGCTGTTAGTATGTAAAGAGTGTTTAGAATAAATATCAATATTTTCAGGGTTGGTGAGATAGCTCAGTAGAATAAGCACTTGCCTGGCAAGTGCAAGTGCAAGGTTCTGAGTTCAATTCCTGGTACCACAAAAAAAAATTTATCAGTAGCAACTGTTTATGTGCTTGCAAAATCTAAAAAATAACAACAGAAATATATTCCTATGTGAACTACAATGAAACTACAAGCGAAACTACCACAGAAATAATCTTTGCTTCAATTATCACACCTAAAGATGTCTTCATCTGTGGGACACAAGTCTCTCACACTGACAGACTTTTCTTTCCTGTTTGGCAGGCCATACTTGTCACCGCTCTTGTCTTCCTTTGTGTCAGGAGCTTCTTATTACATTATACAATGTGCACTTAGCATGAAAATTAAATGTCAATAAAATAAAATATCAAATATGTAATGAGTGTTTAGAATAAACGTCAATAGTTTTCACATCAGCAGCTTGTTTGCTTACTACATCTAAAAAATAACACCAGAAATAAAGTCCTATGTGAATGATAATTAAAACACAAATAAAACTCTACAACAAAAATAATCTTTACTCCAATTTCCACACCTAAGGCAGTTTCAGCACAAGTATTGCTTGTACTGACAGCACATGTGTTTTGTGTTTCTGTCTTCTTTTGTAGGAGGTACATGACATCTTGCTGGACTTCTGTTTTCTTTGGGTGTTCTTGTGGGGTTTCATCCATCTTTCCACCAGTCTGCCCCAGAATTCTTTTGAGAAGTTCTTTGGGAAGATATATGCTGTTATGCCTGTGTTGTAATTGATCATTTATTAATTCCTGTCCCAATTATCTAAGAAAATTTTCCTATAGTATTTTTTCTTCCTATTTTCTTTGTAAACTATGAAACTATTTGTGCCTGATGTGTTTAGGGTCAGGTAAAATACAACCACTGGTCAATGCTTTGTGTTTCAAGTGACATCATAGTTGTTGTGCAATTTGTAAAACAATATCTATTGCACCTTTTATTCTGCTGTAAAATGTGACTGTTTCTGGCTTTATTTGTGTTAAGGATTCATTATCAGTCTTTTATTGTTTGTTGGCTTGTTTTGAGATAGAATCTCTTACACAGTCCACACTAGCCTGGAACTGACTCTGTAGCACATGCTGACCTTGGTAGTTCAAAACAAAGCTTTCCAAAATGAGCAAATAGCAGCCAAATCATTGGATTTATTTTTCCTTTCTTGGTGGGTCTTTTTGTCATCAAAATGTGGGCAATTTTGAAAGAAACCAAATCTCTTAACTGTGAGTCAATATTGTTCTGAAACTCTCAAGGTCGTATCACTCACTTCTTTATAAATCTTTTAGGTTCTGAGATTACAATGACAAAGTCTGAATATAAAGGCTGTTAGCTCAGACAGTGAGGTGTCATGATAAACATGGGTTTTTTTTTTGTATTATTATTGGTGCATAGAGAATTGTTACTAGGTTTTATTATTACTGTATTTCAAAACATCTTGTAGTGTATTGTCTGTTACAAACTTTTTCCAACACTGAATCATGGAGTTGGCATTCAGTCCAACAGATTCCACCTCAGGAAGAACCTAATACCACTTTCTGACATAGTTGTGACATGGGATCATTCAGGCCTGTGTGACCATTTTGTGCCATTTGGGCTAGTTAAAATTTATTTACATTACTGCTTTCTTCCTCATTTCAATCAAAATCTTCATTCTGTTCTTTTCTATCTGTCATGTTTCATCAGCTTCCACGGCTCATGAGTCATTATCAGCACCCACGTCACCTGACGTCTCACTTTCAACCTCCTCCTAAAGCTTTCAAAGGGCTAATTCTACATGAGAACTCCAAAGAAAACACTTAACATAACAAATTATAAATATACTAACATATAACCTTCCACAGAGTATGGGTAAAACTCATCCACTTACACCTTGACACATGTGCAAACACCTTGGTATTTGTCATTCCAAGTTGATTTACACAAAGATTTCTTCTGGTATTTCCCTATTGTAGCTGCTGAGGTGTACAGCCAGCTACCATTACACTAAAGAACATGTTTTTATTAGAAATGTATGGTGTGGACCCTGAAAGAGGAGCCAAGGTAAGGTGAAATCATTTGCTTTGTGTTTCAGGAATGGATATGTTCTCCGGATTCAGTAAAGTGAAGAACTGCAATTTGACTTTGTCTATAATTTCTGTACTGTCGATGGTTCTTTTCTATATAGTTCAAAAATACAATTAGGTATTTGATATGAACTTACAACCAAGGCCACCTTAAGAAGCAACTGTAAAACTTCCCTAGGACTTCAGTCGGAGTCCCTTTTATGCCAGCATGCAGAGCACATGCTCGATGGCCATGCGGTCCTGTGACGCGCCGGTATTGCCCATCTTCTGTGCCCCAGGAGAAGGGTAGCACGCAAAAGCTGGTGGAGCGGGGTGCTCAGGCAAGCGAATGCAGCAGGCTCTTTCCCACAGCATTATTTATTCGTTGGCATGAGAAATGGACTGGAGTTAACTGAAGGCCATAAAAATGTTGATAAACACTTCATGAAAGGGCACAAATGAGGAATTGGTGACTTCAGAAGAGTAAACATTAATCTGTACTGTCCAGTTCAAGCATCAGGGTCACATAGACAATTTATATTTAATGGTAGGCATGCCATAAACAATAAAAAAGCAAGAAAAATTGCTTTCAATGTAGTTGATAAAATGTTATCATTTAACATATAATCAATGTAAAATTACTAATGAAATATTTCAAACTTTTTTTCACAGGGAGTCCTCAACATCTCATGGATATTTCATACCTCGGGCCCTTCCTGGACTTGGGTGCTCTCCACGAGCTCCAGCATCATGTGGTGAAGGGGAAATTTCAGAACTTCGCGATGGCCAGGCTGTGCGTGTCGGATTCCCTCAGCGCCCGCGCACAGAGCTGCTGCCAGTCCGAGCTGCCTCTGCTGCGCCTTCCTTTTTAGCATGGGGGTTCAGTGAGATTTTATGAGGTTCCAGGAGTCACACAGCCGCTCACCCAGAGGCCAAGGAGCATGAAAGTTTGTTCTCTTTCATGGTAAAATTCATCATGAGCCCAACTTCACATTTGGTCCAAAAGCTCATGCGCTGGTGTCCTCGTCCCTAGACTGCAGCAGTGCTCAAAAGACGCGTTGCTAAGACACTGGGCCGTGAGGGCTCCAGGTCCACAGTGGATGCCTGCTTTTATGTTTCTAGGGGTGGTGATAGAAATGTGGGTGGTGGAACCAAGAGGACAAGAGTGGGTCAGGGAACTGTGCTGTCCCCAATGCTTCCTCTCTTCCTCTTCCTTTGCCACTGGCTGCCATGAGGCAGGCACCTTTCCTTCAGCTGGCCTTTCCAGCATATCATTTATATCTAAAAACAATCAACCTAGGAGCTGGGGAGATGGCTCAGTGGAATAAGCACTTCCCTGGCAAGTGTAAGGGCCTGAGTTCAATCCCCAGTTCCACAAAAAAAAAAAAATAAATAAATAAAATAAAAAAATAAAAACAATCGACCTAGCTGACCACAGCTAGAACCCTCTAAAACTGTGAGCCAAAATAAACCTTTCCTCCTTTAAAGTTGTTCCCCAGGTATTTTGTCACAGTGGTAGAAAGCTAACCCAGACATCTTTATTTTCTTTAAAATTTTTCCTTCCTAAAAAAATATTTCCTTCTTACTACTAGTGGTATTGCTTCCACAAAATGTTGAAGTTCAGCGCCCACAGTGTACTTGGATCATACCCTACACACATGTATTTCTCATCATTACACCTCCCCTTCACTCCCTTCTGCTGGTCTTGTAAGCTTCCCTCCTACTTTCTTACCATCACTTTTAGATTCTTTATATTAGGAAAAACATGTGATGCTTCTCTTTCTAAGTCTGGCTTAATTTTTTCAATATTATAATCTTCTAGTCTTTCTACTTTTTTTTTGAGTTCTTTATATATTCTAGATAGTAATCACCTATTAAATGAGTAGTTCACAAAGTTTTTCTGCCAGTTTATAGGAAGCCTATTTATTCTGTTACTTCCCTTGCTACAGAGAAACTTTTTACTTTGATGTAGTCCCATTTTCCATTCTTCCTATTAATTCTCATGCTATTAGAATACAACTCAGTCTTTGCTGTACCTACAGGCTCATGTTGTTTCTCCTCTGTTTGATCTTCAGTTTCAAAGTTTATGATCTAGCTTTTATCTACATATAGATATCCTTTTTCTGAACACAATTTAATAACATATATTTTTAGCAACTTTGTTCAGAATTAGATAGTTGTAATCGTGTATTGGTAGGTCTTCTGTTCTGTTACATTGGTCTATGTGTTTGCTTTTTGTGCTAGTGTGACACTACTGTTTTTATTGTGACCTTGGAATTGGATATTGCATTGCTTCCATCTCTGCACTTTCTGATGAAGATTGCTTGAACATTGTAGGCTTTTTGTGTATTCGTGTAAATTTTAGGACATTTTTCTCCTTCTGTGGGGGCAGGGCTGGCACAGCATGTCAAGAATTGAACCCTGGATCCTGCGTCTGCATAAGCAGATGCTTTAATCTATTGATCTATCTGGCCAGCCCTGCAGTTGGTATTTTGATAGGGAATTCACCGACTCTCATTGTTCTCCTTTTGCCTTTTTTAAACCATAAGTTATGTGTTAGTCACTTTTCTCATCACCAAGAGAAAACACCTGACACCTAAAATTAAAAGAGAAAAGTTTTAGTACAGCTCACACTTTGTAGAGGTTTCAGCTCCCAGTTGGCTGGCTCAAGGCAGGGCCATGTGGCAAAGGTCAAACAGCCCATGGCAGGGAGACAAGAGACAGCAAAACAGCGGAACAGAGCTTCCCTTTGCCTTAAATTCAACATAGGCTACAAATCCATTGGATGGTTCCACCCACACCTAGGATAGGGTTTACCATCATCCACACCAAGAACTATGTTAAAGCAATCACTGGACTGATGCAGCTGTTATGTGCCTCATTGGATATTCAGTACCCTACATCCAGCCACTCCTGAAGAGCATAGAAGGCTTTCAGGGAAGGACATTAAGGTGCAATCCATAGCAAGTTCTGTCTCATTTAAAATATAAGAGTGTGCATGTCATTCAGCCTCATTCTTGGCAATGTTACAACAATGACAGCATTTCCTCCCTTGCCCAATATGTCTTTCCTCATTGCTTCCTAAGCCCCATCAGTTGTTCTTCCTCATCATTTCTTACAGCATTGTACTTGCAACTACATAGGTATTTTTTTTAAGAAATGGAGGCTTTCTTATTCACTTTTTCTCCTTACTTTCTAATCAGTGCCAGACATGCATTTTATGGCCCTTGATAGTAATGTAGACCTCTTCTAGCATGTATCTAAGATCATCCTGCCTTCTACCAATTATCCATTTCCAAAGTCTTTCCTACATTTTAAGGGTCTTTTCTTTGTTCTTTCCTTTTCTTTTTTTTACGATAGTATCACTACTTCTTGGTATCAATTTTACACCTTAGGCCACTTGAGTTGCTATAGCAAAATACCACAAATGAAGTAATGGATAGAAAATATTTATTGCCCACATTTCTAGATACCAAGGTCAAGTTGCAGGCCAATACTCTATCTGGTGAAATCTCATTTCTCGATTCATGCATGGTTTCTTCTTGCTGTGTCCTCATATGACAGAAGAGTCAGTAGCTGCCTCCTACCCTGTTTATAATGACTGTAATCACATTCATGTAAGTGCTACCCTCCCCACCTAATTACCTCTGATACCATCATCATGTTGGGGGTTATAACTTTAACAGATAAATTCTGAAGGGCATATTCAGACCATAAAAATCATTCAGAAATGTATTTTTATATACAGAGGAATGAATACTATTTTCCACATGACTAAACACCCAAAAATGAATTATTGTATTATATTACATATTTCACAACAAAACTATCTTTGATGTACATAAAAAGGTATCAGTAAAGGTTCTTAAATAGCCATAATTGAATACCCTCATATGAATTTATTTTCATTTCTGGAAAAAATACCAAAATATTTTTCCTTTGATTACCTAATAGCAGCAGGAATGCAAAATGAGATTATTTTCAACTAGATATCAGTAAGTAGAGGATAACAAAAAGAACACCGTACACCCGCTGCATGCGGAGAGCTGAGCCCTGTCCTCGGCAGAGGCTTAGAGCACCACTGGGATTAAAGTTTCCCTAGAGGCTAAACAAGAATGCCCTCGCAGAGCTACAGCAGATTTGAGCTTACAGCCCACACGCTTGGTAGGAATTTCATTATCAATGGGACATTTAAGAGTCCTACTTGTCATCCACTGAAATGGATGCAAATGGACAGAAATTTAAATGTCATTCCTCCAAGCAAGGAAACTGCTCCATTTCAGAGTAGGAACTCTGGCTATGCCGTGGTCAGCTAACCTAAGCCCATCATCTTCCCATCTGAGTCTTTTACCACTCCTTCAGTTTTCTCATTTTGCCTGTCTTTCCCACTATTTTTATGGGAGAGCATAAAATATGCTGTCGTCCTTTTTCCTTTCACTCCTTATCACTGTACTTACAGATGTCTTGCAGTGTTCATGCAGCGTCTCAAACCCTTACTTTGCTGAAAGCCTAGGACTTGGTAGTGTACATGCTGCAGATTACTACTACACAGAGACTGCTGAGGTGATGTGCACAGCTCCAGCTGTGAAGAAGATGGAAACTCTGAAACACATGTTTAGGAAGTGTCATACCAGGGACTTTAACCTAGCGCTGTCTGACTCTACTGTTTATATCAGTAAATTCTGCTTTGCATTATCAGTGTCCTCTCTCTCCATTTATTAAGTGTTTATTAAATATAAAAATGCATAATATAAATAAAAATAAAGAGCATTAAGTGCACTTACACTTAGATCTATTGTTCACTTGTTCTTGTACTGTAAAGCCCTCTTTGGGTTACAGTGCAAACAATATGGAGACTGACCAGGACCGCAGCCTAATTCCTGAGAGGCCTCAATTTGTTTGTCTGGCCTGGAGAAGGTTCTTCATCCATACTGAACCTTTCTCTGTCCTTACTAATATACAGAGCTGTACCAAAGCTCCTTGTTACCCAGTCTCATTGCTGTGTAGCCTCATAATCTCCCAAAATATGTTTTTTTTTCCTTCTGCATACACCATTTAGTTTATATAGTTCTTTTTCTTGGAGGAAGTTGTACTCTGTGAAAGGTGTGGGATAGTTCATCTCAATGCATCAAGAGCTTAGATGATGTGTGGGAAGCCTCCTCCGGGGATGCTGAGCAAACTCCATCTCCACCTGTCTCCCTGTTAATACTGAAAGAACAGCACTCTCTATGTTCACTAATTCATTGTTAGTACTGGCACATGCAAGAATAGCTACAATGAACAATAGTCCCTGATGAATTTTTTTCATTTACAAATTACTACTTTTCCACTCTTTCTACCATTCTCAATTAATTCAAGTAATAATAAAATCAAATGGCCTCATGGCATCAGAAATACTGTGTTGCTATAGTTCCATGAATCTATTCTAACTCTTTGATTAATTCCTTTTGTTAATTTAAAGTTCATCTGAGTTTCCCTCTCTGCAAAGTAGATTTTCTTATATAGATGACCTTACTCAGTTAACCAATATACACGCCTTTCATGATAACTGTGCATGCATCTACCTTTGTCTACAGGTTATAACTGTCTGGATAGCATAAATAATGCATTTGGTTTTTATTTCCAGAAACTAGAACATTATATATCCCATAGTTTGCTTTCAATTCATAGTATTTTGATGTGAAATGAACCATTTGCACTTATCTATAACCTGGCTGTCAGCATCAGTATCCATGTGAAACTTGCCACTTCCAAAAGAGCAAAATAGCTGGTCCAATGGCAGTGGGTTATTAAAACTTATAAAAAAATCAAAAATGACTTGTCACTTGTTGGCTTAAGGGAAACTGAAAGGAGGATTTAACCCTGTGATATCTATGCTCCTAATAATGCAGAATGAGCTTTCCACAAGGATTTTTTTTGTTTATTGGGAAACCCAGGCCAAAGGCTCCATGACATCGTTCTAGACAATATGGTAAAGATGACAGCAAAAGCAAAGGTGGACAAATCAAACTAAAACTCCTCTGCATGGTAGAGAAAACACTCTATGGAGTGAGGAGACAATAAGAAAAATGATTTCTTTGAGAAAAATCTTTTCAAGTCATATATCTATCTGTTAAGTGTGTCGTATCCAAAATATATAAGGAATTCTAACAGCTCAATAGCAAGAAAACAAAGCCTAATTAAAAGATGGTTAAAAGTCCCGAACAGGCATTTCTTAAAAGAAGACACACAAATAGCCAACACATGGAGGAAGAAATGCTCAGTACCATTAAAAAAATTAAAACTATAATAAACTATCCTCTCACATATGGTAAAATTGCTATTATTTTTAAAAGGCTGATTCTCATCACTATGACAAAATCCCTGAGGTAATTTTTTTTTTAAGATCAAGCTTTATTTTGGCTCACAGCCTTGCAAGTTTCAGTCCAAGGTCCTTGCCTCTGTTTTGAGCCCTGTGCAGGGTGAGATGTTGTGACTGAGGCATTTGGCAGAGGAAGCTGCTTAGTCCACAGCACTCTAGAAGCAAAAAGAGAGTGAAAGGAGGGTCCAGGGTCCCAATATCTCCTCTCTGGACCCGCCCACCTGTATGACCTCACTTCCTTCTCCCTGGCCCGCCTCCTGCAAGCCCCACCATGTCTCAGCGGTGCTACAGACTGGGGTCTAAGTATCCACCACATGGGTCTTCAGAAGGACATATATCCAGATCCTAGCAGAAAGCAAACCCTGAAGAAGACGGAGAAAAAGCATTCCTTCATACTACATTGGTGGATTTTTAAATAATCAGATCTACCACGGACAATGGTATGGAGGTTTTTCCAAAGACTGACAGAACTAGCCTGTGATCCAGCAATACCATTCTGAGTCCACAGCCAAGCCAGGGAAACGAGTGTGCACCAGAGGCGCTGAACACTTCTATTAACTGCTGTGTTAATTATGGCACCTAAACTATGTCATTAATCTGACTGTCTATCAGTGGCTGAATGGATAAAGGAAATGCAGTACATATGCCTGATGGAATATGTTCAGATTTAGAAATACGGGGAAATTTATGGAAAAGCTTGGGGGGGTCACAATGCTTACTGAAATATTTAGAATGCCATATGTATTCAGAATGACACATACTGTATGATCTCACTTGAGTATGGAATCCTGAAAAACTGGAAATAGAGAGTAGTGGTTACAGGGCTGATTGTATCCAGGGGGTCAGAGATGCTGGCCAAAGATGCAAAATGTCAGACAGGTAGAAGTTCAAGTAATCTGTTGGTCAACTTGATGACTACTTAATAAAATTCATTGTATGTTTGAAACAGGTAAGAGAGTAGATTCTAAGTGTTCTTACATGAAAGATATGTAAGGCAATGAGTATGTCAATTAGCTCAATTTGATTATTCAATGATGCATATGTATTTCAAAATTTTATGTTGTCCACCTTAAATATATACAACCCTTATTAGTCATGAAAAATAAATTATAAAAATGCATATTGTGTACCTTCTATATTAAAAACCACAGAGACAACAGTGAACAGGTGGTTCCATCTCAGACTTCCTAAAATTTAAGATGCAGTTGGAAGTGGATAATTAAGCAATTACCACACAGCATGAAGAGGTCTAGCTATGGAGGAAACACCTAGCAGGTCATCTAAATCAAATAAGCTAATCTCCTGCTCTGAAAAATAGGAACCTGGGGGCTGAAGTGTATCTCACCAAAAAGTGGGTATATGATGGAGGAAGGGAGGAAGGAAGAGAGGGTGGAGAGAAGACAGAGAGAAGAGAAAATAAAAAAGTAAAACAAATGATGTTTTTATTACCAAGCTAGGCTACCTGTGGTCAAAGTCATGGCCCAACCATTTATTAATTGTGTTCTTAGAAAGGTTTCCTAATGACATTGGGCTTCATTTTCTAACTTTTTAAAGGCTATCTTATAAATTGGTGGTTGTGATTCACTAAAAGAATTTATGACACATGTTTAGGAGGATGAAACCAATTTTTGTTTAAAAGTATGCATTTTCAATCTTACAAATGTTTAAGTCTAGTCTTACCTATAAATAAATCTAAGAATTTGGGAACTAAATATTTTGAAATATTTAGAATAGCTCTTCTTCTGACTCATGAATTAAGACTAGAACAAAGTCAGTACATTTTTGTATTGTTCTGAAATAGTAAAAATGACTATTTTAACTATTGACTTCTATGCATTATCAAAAATCTAACCTACACCAAGCTATATCTAACATGGAAGCGCTCCTTCTCCCTGAAGAGTGCTTACTATCTCCTCCATGTAAATGCTGGGGCCAGCTGCTTCTCTCTCGCCCCAGATACTGGTGCACCTCTTCTTCCCTGTCTGACCCCTTGGCATGTTTGGGGTGGTGTAGCATTGGCACCAGCTTGTCTTCAAAGGAGTCTGAGGCGGCCCACTTCAAGCTTGAGGGGTAGATCCAGGTTCCTGGGTCCTGCACTGTGCCAAGGCATCCTTTCTTGGCTGGTTGTCTGCGACTTCTCACCTCCCAAGCACCCTCCTGATTCTTTTGGTTAAGACTGCTTTATTGCGTGTCATCTGGGACAGGACCTAAGTAATCACACCCCAGCCCTGCCTACACCAAGCCTGTGTCGTACACTCACGTGTCCTTCTTTAGCACCTGTGGTGTGATCAGAAGCACTTGCCTTCTCTTTACCTTGGACTCAGGCATGAAACCAGCCCATCATGTCATATAAATTCCAGGAAATACACATTAAGCTCTCTTATCCCATTAAACACCATTGACTGGAGATAGAGTGGAGAAAAAAAAATCTTTCCTTTTTCTAGAGACTAAACGTCTAGCATAATATTTTTCTAAAAATTCTGCAGGGCTTGTCATGTAGCAAGTGATCCTTAGCGCCACAAAATAATAAAAGCAACAATAACAATTACAAAAGCCTTTATCACCCAATTCTCCATGTCATACCCTTGGTGTCTGAAAAGATCTTAACCAATGACACCAGTGTCCTTTGCAGATGCTGCTACCTGTGCTTCTCCAAAACTACGACCTAATTGGGAATAAAAGCGCCAGTCTTCCTGAGCCTATTGCTGCCTTACCTGCCATTGCAGTCGCCACCCCCCAAGTGCAAAGGGAGGCGAGATCTTGAGCACAGCGCTGGTGGCACCAGTGATGGCCAGCTACTAATTGTCAATGAAGCCCATTTTCCAGTTAGATGTTCTTTTAAAGGAAACAGGAACACTGATTTCACACTTCATTTTCAAAAAAAAATCACATTTATGATTTCTAAATATTGATTTTTGCATAGTTTAATCTCAAATCTTAGACTAAAAGAGGTTTTTTTTTAAAGTTTCTATTGTACTTTATTTCTTCAATTGGCCATATTATAATGGATGCACAGCACTTTTACTTGGCATCAATTATGATTTCACTTAGAAATAATTTAGCTGTATCGTATCAGCTGGCGTGATTCCTGATCTCTCCACCCCTTGGGGGTGACTTTGCCAACAGGGGATTCCATTCTATTCCAGTACAGAATGTGGCTCCACCAGCTAATACAGCATTACCATGGAAATCAGGCGTACGTTTCTGATGCTCTGCCTTGTTATCATTTGTTGAACGCTCCAAACTGGAAAACGACCTAATACATTTTTGGCCAAGGGAAACATCATGGAGTTGAAGTTGTAACTGTAGTCACTGCAGCTGCTGGCTTGGTGCAAGTTACTTCCAGATTCCCTTGCAAAGAGCAAAATAGTTGTTTTTAATATTGATTATGTATCTGTAAGATACATTAAAATCAGGTAGAATAAATAAGAAAAATCTGTCAGAGAAAAACAATTCATTTTATTCAAAGGTTAAGTTTACCAGGAAGAGATAACAATCCTAAACACATTTTTTAAACAGCAGAGCTTCAAATAAAATAAATATTTAAAATATTAAAAATAAAAATGGACAAATCTTAAGACATTTGAATCAATTTTTAATAAACCCTTCCAAGTAATTGATAGGTTATGAGATTAACAGCATCTGAAGGGATAAAGAAAATTGAAATGAAACAATTAACAAGCCTATTTTAACATCTGCAAATCTCTAAACACACCAGTTATCTACCTAAGTATTTAGTGTCAATTTTTAAGAGTTGAACAATTATTATTATAAAGTCAAGGAGTAACACATGTTAGTCATCATGTGAAATGTATTCTGTGACCACATCGCAACCAGGATAACCATAAAGTAACCAATAATGGTACATATATTTGGGTAATTGAAAGACATGCTTCTAAATAACTCATAGATTTAAGAAGAAATACTAAGAAAATAAGAATGCATGTTGGTAGCCAGTGTGTCACAGGGCTGAAAATCGACAGCTTACCTTACAACATGGGATGTTAAACATAGCAAGATAGGCAAGAGTAAAACAGGAAACATCTCCCAGATATTTTGTTGGTATTACCTTTATAGTAAGATTAGAAATTTGAGGTTAATCTTCCTCAGGAATATAAGGGCTAAAGCTGCAAACAAAATATTAGCCATATAAAAGCAGATTATAACAAAACTGAGTTCATACAAAAAAAAAGTAATGACAGTTTACAATGAAAAATGTCTTAGAACAGATGTATTTATTCTTTTTTACTAGATCACACTTTAAAATCATACCTTTTAAGACATAAAAGATTTGATAAAATTCAAAAAATTTAATGGCAATAACTTAGCCAAATACAAGACAGAAATTCTCTGGAAATGAAAGTCCCTTAAATTTATGAGAAGTATCTACTTAAGTCTTTTAACTAGTATAGAAAATCTGGTTGCATTGTGGACTCTGATTTTAAAATAAATTTGCAAAAGTGCCATTGTGATAACAGGCAAGGTGCTGGGGGGTGGTACATGCTGGGAATCCTAGCATTTGGGAAGCAGGAGGATTGTGGTCAGTTTGAGGCCCGCCTGGGTTACAAAGGAAACTCAAGGCAAGCCTGAAATGCACAGAGAGACCCTGTCTCAAAGAAAAAAAGGGCAAGACATTTATAAAGTAGAAACATAGGTAACAGTATATACCCTACTAGAAGTCAAGATTAAGTATTGAACTATAGTATTTAATGCTGCATGGTATTTGGATAGAAGGGATAGATAGATAAAGGAACAGTATAAAGAATTCACCTTAAGTATGACTGATAAATAAAATTGTCATATGCCATAGAGGCATAGAAGGAACATTAAAGATCTGATGAAATATACAGAAACAATGCTTGGAAAATTAATTCTCCTTATGGGTAAATGTGCAAGTAGGATTCTACTCTAATATAAACCATAAGATAAGTATTCCAAATAGATTGAAATATGTACATGAAAAAGACAACTTTTTAACTTTCAGAAAGAAGTAGAGCAAAATGCATTATGCTTTCAGAGTAGGGAAAAACTTTGCATACAAATGAATACAAATAAATTAAATTTTACTGTATCAAAAGAAAAGCTTCTGTATCTCAATGTCATCATTTTAGCAGGAGGAAAATGTTGAATCTTATAACCTAGAAGTGATTCTGACACCCTTAATCCAAAAAGGGTTGTAAGAAGCACACAAAAGTTCATAAGGAAAGCAATGGCTGTGACTCATCCACACGGCTGACACAGACAAAGGGTCTACAAACTGCAGTATGGGGTCTCGGGATAAGTCCTGAGGGCATTGACTGACCTTACTCAGATACAGAAGCTACAGTTCTTGTTACATAGGTCTTGCTTTATCTTGGTCTTAACCACCCAGCAGAAAAGTGTAAAAGCGAAGTATAAGAAGTAAAGCCATATTATGTTGAGCTGTAAAAGACTCAAGTCAACAACTTCTGACATTGCCAGACATAGGGAAAGCCCAATACTATTATAGACTACTGGACGATTTTGGAATATTTTGCTGAATTCACACAGCTACAATAATTAAATGACAAAATTAAACAAAAAAAAGGGGATTCAATTGAAAGACCATTTTGTATCTGTAGATTCAAAATAGTTAAGATAGATATACCGCTACATTCTCTTGATTCAATGAATAGAGGGATCTGCTCTAATAGTGTTTGTAAATAGAATATCACGCCTGCGTCTTATACAACAAATAACCACTAAGGAAACAATATGGAATGTTCTCATTATTGAATCTGTCCTACTAATTTGAAACTGTCTCATTGCTCTTTGCTTTTCAATTAAAAAAAAAGACAAGCTAGGAAGCAAGCAGCGCTGTGGGCCAGCGAGCAGCTCAACAGGGCGGAGGCTCGCAGGGGCTCCTGAGTTCCTGGAACGCTTGTCCTTGTGCGCGAGGCAGAGCCAGCTGCCCCACAGCTCCGAGCAGAGAGCGAGGACCCGGGCTGAGTCGGCAGCTGCTGACACACGGGCCTTGCTTCACCACCAAAATGCAGTGCAGGACCAGCGCGGTCAGTCATGGAGGAGCGCAGTCATCTCTTGGCAAGGAAAAGCGGGAGGGGCCTGGGGGTGCTTGCATCAATCCTCCAGGGGGAACCAGGGAAGGAAGGAGTGTGTGCATCCCTCACAGCATGTGTTCCCTGGGGGACCACTCACCACGCTCGTGGGGACTCTCTTTGGTGCAAGGGGACCCTTTTACCCACAGCGCACTTCTGCAGTCTCATCTACCTAATGTCAGCTGCAGTGCAGAACCAGTCATGGGAAACTTCCACAAATACATAACTTATAAATAACCTTTATTATGTCATATTGTAATGACAGTCTTGTGTTTATTAGCTATTGTTGTTAAATTTTATTCTGTGCCTAGCTTATAAATTAAACTTTATTATAAGTAGCTACTGTATAGGGGGAAAAACATGAGGTAACATCTAAATATACCCTGCATATTTAAAATTTTAAAAAAATACTACATTAAAAGACACACTGGAGCTGGCCAGATAGCTCAGGGGACTAAAGCGCCTGCTTAGGCAAAGTGCAGCAGCTGGGGTTCAATCTCCAGCGTGGCCTGCAGGCCCCTCTCCTGGGGTGTCCTGAGACAGCAATTGACCCTGAGCATGGTGGTGCATGCCTGTAACCCCAGGGCTTGGAAGGCTGACAACAGAAGAATCACTATGAGTTTGATCTACATAGTGAGACCCTGTAGACCTCTTCAAAATACTTTTTTTTTTTTAAAAGACACACTGGCATGCATCTGCTTCAAAATGTTCCCCTCACATTGCCACACCCAAGCCATCACTTTTTTTTTCTTCTTATGTCTTTGATTATTACGGGGTCTCACTGTGCAGCCCGGATTCATAGTGATCCTCCTTTCAGTCTTCCCAGCGCTGTGATCACAGGCATGCACCACTATGCTGGGACTCTGGCTGGCTCGGAACACCGGGGGACAGTGTTGGCGGGGCACGTGGTGCCAGGGATCAAACCACGGTCCCTGTGCTTTGCCTGCACTCACCTACGCTGGCGCTTTAGTCCACAGAGCTAGCTCGCCGGCCCTAAGTCAGCACTCTTGCCACAGTGCGAAGCGGTTCTGGAAGTCCTCTTTCTTGAGTGTCTAGCTGTGCTGTCCTGGTGCACGGATGTCCATAACCAATCCTTCCTCATCTTTTTGACTCTAGCAAAGAACTGGGAATCGCATGGCATCAGAGAGAGTGAACAGTGGGGTTGAAGACACAGCATCACGTTTGAATGAGCCTACCTTTCCACTGCATGGTGTTCAGCAGGGGTGTTCTCAGTATTTTTAATCACACCTCATGAGAAGGTGAAAAAGGACTTCTGGAACTACTTTAGAAAGTGACAAGAAGACTAGGGGATTAGCTCGGTGGTCTACGCCCCTGCCTGGCAAGCATGAGGACCAGTATCACTTGCAGGTCCCCTCCCTGAGCCAGCCATAAAAACTGGGTGGGGTGGCTCATACCTGCAATCCCAGCACTGGGGAGGCTGAGACAGGAGGATCACTATGAATCTGAGCTGCATAGAGAGACACTACACCAAGTTAAAAAATAATAAATATTACACATTGCTATCTTCATTGCAGTTGCTTAGTTCACAGGTATCAGCATATATAGTTAGTCAAGGTGAGATTCCTATCAATTAACTGATAGTGTCAAAAACCTGCTGAAGATTCTCAGGATCATTACCTTAACTATCTTGTACATACAAATGTATGGCTTTGCCCCGTCATGTTTCCCAACTTTTCTCCTTGCCCTTTCTTCCTTGTCTAATCCTTAAGTTCTCATTTTCCTTTTAATTGTGTTATACCTTTCTATTTTTATCTCTTTTGAGTTCTTACACCAGGGAGACTATATACAATAGTTACACATGTGGGGCTGGTTTATTTCACTTATGAGTCTATCTCCACTGGACTATATTGGAATATTTTGCTGAATTAATTTTAAATGACAATGGAAATACCCACTTCTGACAAAACCAAACAAAAAAAGGAGTTACAAATGAACAACCATTTTGTATCTGTATATTCAAAATACGATAAATATACAGCTACTTTCTCTTAATTCAAAGAGAAGAAAGATTTCTACTAATAGTGTTTGGACAGGATACCCTGCCTGCATCTTGTGCAATGAATAACCACTAAGAAGACAACAGTATGCAATGTATTAATTATTGAAACTGTCTTACTAATCAGTTTTGAAACTGTCTCATTGCTATTTGTTTCTCAATAAAATTATCAAAAAATAATAAATAAATCAATGGTTTTTTTAAAAAATTAAAAAAGAAAGTAGTAAGAACTAGGGGACGAGAGTGTTTGAGGGGGCGCGTTTTGACGTGGGTTGCTGGCAGCCCATCTTCCACTGTTACAGTTTTTCTTAAATATAAACATTCATCTTGTGTTTAGCTCTCCCCTCGTAAAGGGTTGCATCTGCTGGGGTCATGAATGTTTGTCATTCGCATGAGTGCCCTCCTGCATCAACCACTGTTCTTTGTATCTCTTTCCCAACATCTGGAGTCAATGTGAAGTGGGTCAGAGAAGCCAGGGTTAATTTAACCCACAGGACACCATCCGCCCAGCTTGCAGCAGCTTTGCCCTCTGTCCCCACTTTCTTTCCCAGGTGTGTTTGTCCCTATTGCCTGACAGTTTATTCATCATTTGATGGATGAAAAAGAATTTAAATATTTTACTAATAAATACTGACAACTTTTAAATGTCCAAAATGCAGATATAATTGTACTTGCCCTGTCAAGTTTTTAAGAAGTTGAAGAGCAAAAAAAAAAAAAAAAAAATTGTTTTCAAAGAATTTAAATCTAAAACAATGGGAACTGTAACTCAAGTTTTACATTCAATGTACAGATCGAGTTCTCAGTCCCCTCACTTTCTCCATGATAACACACTGGCGTTCTCCTGCGAAGGTGTCTCAGGGCACACCCACAGGGGCTGCTTCACATCTGACCTCAGGAGCAGCGCACCGAGCACACAGCCTTCCGGCACTTGGTGTCAGCAGCTGCCCTGTGAGAGATTTCTGACTCAGGATTAAGCCCCCTTTGTGGCTGTCATCACAGGTCGTGAGGAGACCGGTGTTCTTCCTGTCTGTGGGTCCTTTTTTGTTGCTAGTTCTGGTGAGGAAGGAGTCTACCCCCAAATGCCAGCGCTGCCATTACTATTGTGGCCTGCAGCCTTGCGCCCTGGGAGGCGCTGGGCACTCTCAGTCCAAGCCCGGGCTCAGTGGCCTGCAGCCCCAGGGTCAAGTGACAGACTGAAGCTGGCAAAGGTCCCAGGGAAACAGCTACACAGATACCACACAAGCGGAACTCATCTGCCCTCACTGACCTCTACCTCCAGATCCTGGACGTGCGTCCTTGTGTCTGACCTCTGACTTTAGTGCGTTACCCAGACAGACACGGAGCCCAGCCCAGGACCGCATTATGCTGGGCAGAACTCATTCGGATAATCTCTCAACGCTTTTGTGGTGACCTCCAAAGCCGAGACCGTGGCCAACCCCCATGAAGGATCCTACGGGGCTATTTTGATAAGGAATTCATTGTGTGTCCTTTTCACTATGTACATATTCTCGGGTTATTTTTAGGTTTTGTTATCTTTTCTCCGTGAGGCCATTAATTCAGTACTAAGCCAACCATTGTATATGTCCACAGAGCTTTGCAGCCTGTGACTATTCACAGAAGCCCTGTTGGGAGACCCGTGCATTCTCAGGTTAGAGCAGCTACAGCTCTTCTTTGTGTTCATGAACAAGTGAGAATCCCGGTCCTCAGCGACCTTGGCTATTCTGATTTTCTGTCAACTAAAAATGTAGTTTTTGCTTTAGAGCCCCTAAATCATCAATGATGGATTGTACAATGCCAGCGTTTATGGCATTCAGAATTTATGGCATTCAATACATTATTCTTAATGATAATAGGCTCGTACATGGTGTATCCTCTGATCTACCTATCAACTATACATCTATTCTCTCTCTTGCGCGCACACGCTCGTGCACGTGCGCACACACACACAAAATACAGAAGTCCTAGAAACCTACCTATACAACAGTCTTAGGATTATCCAATTGTATAGTATATAGCAGTCCCAGGACTACCTACCTAATACAGTGATGTCAGAGCTCTTCCAATAATCCTGCACCTTCCCTGAGGAAGTGCGTGAGGTGGTCAGACCGTTACTCAGCTCTGTTTCTCACAATCTGACTCCACTAAAGCAATGCATTACTTTTGCTGTTATCCAGTTGAGCAGACACCAGGTGTGCAAGCAGCACCTGGGAACCTCATAAACATTTAGGATGAAATAAGTGAAAAGATTCTATCCCGGTCTCTTATAGCTCTCTCTCTACATATTCCATACAACAAATACATGCTTGGTCTAAAGTTTCCATCGCATCTATAGGGTGTTGGATTTCTTATATTTCCCTGCTCAGAACAGAACATGACTTCAATAGGCAGGTGTTTGTGATGTTCAGGTGATGCTAAAAAGCACCAGCTAGAGGACGAAGAGGTACGGAGCCGATAGAGTCTCCACTAATGGTCAGGATTCCCCTGCAGGCCTCTGGGCTTCATCCCGTGGAAGCTCCCTGACATGCTCTGGAATGCACTTCAGAACTGTCCATGGAAGGAAAGAAAAGCTGGTGCACTTCCCCACTGTCATAGGGGTGTTCTCAAGGCACTGAACCCTAAGCTTCCCAGACTGCCTCCCACGGGCAAGCCCAGCAGCAGGGGCGTGGCAGGAAGACCTTAGGGAGGGCGGGCAAAGGAAGAGGCAGGGACTTGAGGTGAAAACCCAAGAGCGCGCGCAAGCGGCGCAGGGAGTGTCAAGGAGGCCGGGCAGTCATGGATCTGGTGCCAGGAAGAGGCCTCAGGGCTTAATCAGCAGGGTCTGAAGGTTCTGCAGCTTTCAGCGAGTCTGTTCGTGTCTCAAATCATATCTTAGATCACTGTAGTAAAGGGCCAGAGAGGCAGCATTGCGTGTCCCCTGTTGGTTTCTCGTGTCCTGTGTGCACAGCCTCAGGCTGTTCTCATTCTTGGTTAAAAAGGACAGTGAATTGCTTCACGGGTAATTCAAATCAGAACTTCTAAATCCAAGTGATTGATCCTTTTCTAACTCCAGCACTCCAAGAATCAGTCTGGGTTGTGATACTGGAAATGCTGGCAGCTGAAATTCGGGTATTCTAAATGCCTTGTACTATGTTGCTATAGGCTTGGTCTTTCAGTGGTTTAGTAAAAAAGCTTTGAAGTGAGATGCAGAACTTCTGAATACGTTCCACAATGGGACCTGCTGAATATGTTCTAAGGTGGTGGGACCAGGCATCACAAGCACAAAATGTTAGCTGCAAAATTTAAAGTGTTGAAACCCATTATTTCAGAGAACGTTTAAAGCCTTAGTCCACTCCTTGTTCATCTAGTCATATGGCCCTCACCGTCCATCATCAATACTTGTTTCAGCCAACCCTGGCTGTGCACTGGTGAATAGTGGTGTGGGGACACTGACCTTGAGGCTAACGACAGCAATGTTCAGCTCTTTGAGAGGACGATGTGACTGCCATAGCGTAAGAGGGACGCGTGCTTTTGTATTGGTTTACTAATCACAGTGGTGAGCTGGACTTGATTTTCTTTGAAGTGCGCACTTTATTTGGGGAGGACATAATCCTTCCTGTGCCATTGCTGACGCAGCCGTGCAAGGCTCACGTAAGCCAGCCTGCCCACGGAGTTTCTCCCACACCCTTGCTCCCCACTCCTCTGCTTCCCCACACCGAACTGACCTCTGAACTGAGATGGGAGAGCCAAACTGAACAGTTCTGCCTCAAATTACACCCACTGCCCAGTCAGCCTGGGAACTTGCAGTAGGATTTCTGACAAAATTTCGCAGATTATACCATGTGCATTCAGTGTGTACAGCAAACATTAAGCCATCCACTCTAGAATCATATGATGAACTGCTGAATAATTGCTCAGTGACCAATTTCAGCCACTTAAGTTACTTGAAATGCCAAATTGATGATATCACCAGCACCAGAAGGGACGTTTCCTCCTTGGTTAGAGGTTTATCACAGAATCCTGACTAGTATAGTATCTTTATATCTATCCTCCAAATGTATGACTTCTAGGAAACCAGGAAGGGGTACTAAGAATCTCAGATGTTTTTGTTTTGTTAAGAACTTCAAGCAAGTGTCCTTCAAACTCTAAACCACAGAGCCCTTTCATCCCAACATTACTGGCAGAATTTATAGTCTCCAAGATTTGTTAGTACTGTCATCACGTGTAAGAACAAGGGAATGCTCCTATTCACTCACCTCCATGTCCCTTCCCTAGGGACTGAAACAGATTTTTTAAGTGTTTCTGGTTTTACTTTTAATCTTCTAGGTCTCATTCAGCACTTTGAATTCTCTGCCTCAAATTCTAACTTTTTATTTGGCTGCATAGTGAGTTAATATAAAGATGTATGTGAGAAAAATGTGCAAAAAATGATATGGTTAACTACTCGTTAAAAGTTTACTTTATTAAAAGGCTACTTTCTAGTTCAGTCTTTAAAAACTTGCACCCTTAGAATGCATTTCCTGGAAGTGATCCACTGAATAAAATTCAAAGGATTTTTAATGCAATTTAAGGCCAAATTGTTAGCAAAAGTTAACATTATTTTTTCTAGGAAATAATTTTAAAAGAGGTGGAGATATTAGAAATAAACAGACTCTCTTCCAGCGGACGTGGAAGTGTGGGATAGCAGCCCCTTCTCTCGTCCTCCGCTGCTCCCCTCATGATCACTGTGCTGCTTCGGGGTTAAACTGTCCACTGTCCGAACAGCTGAGGGTCTTCCACATGCTGTTCTTTCTGTGACAAATGTCCATCCCTACTTTACCTTCCCAGGCATTTCCTCCTGTGAACTTCTGCGCTGAGGGAGTTCTCTTACTCCAGCCGTGTTGGATGTTCACACTTCCATAACTTCAATATCACTTGCCATATTCCTACTCTACAGATCATTCATTCATCCAATGTTTCCTGGGTACCCAGGAGTTCACAGAAACTGTGCTGGGCATCTGGGAAGCAAAACAAGCGATACAGCCTCTGTATTACTGAGAAATTTAATCTTTTTTTTTTTTTTTCAAAATCGAAAACATTTTTATTAACTTTAAATACACACCAATGTGAAATTGTAATTTGATCTGGAAAGTGTACACATAGGATAGCTCAGAGTTATCTTAAACTCTCCATACTTACTTGCTCCTCATCTAAAACGTCTTATGTGGGAACTTTTTTGTTGTTGTTGTATTTTAGGGAAGAGTCTACAGGGTGTTCAGGGTCTCACTACTAGATCGAACTCCTAGTGATTTTCCTGTTTACAGCCTCCCGAGAGCTGGGATTATGGGCACACGCCACCACGCCCAGTCTCAGTTGCCTTCTCAGCACACTCCAGGGCTGCTGGAGGCTGGCAGGATCAGGGATTAAACCTGCTTGCAGGAGCTTCAATCTGCTGAGCTATTTGGCCAACCCTGGGAACTTCTAACTGGACAACTTTAATGAGCTATTTTAGTCCCCCTTAAATTGCTGAACTTGTATGTGTAAATTCACAGTTATGTGCATGTGTGCACTTGTCATCAAAGATAGATTAGATCTCAAAAGATTAAAAAAAAATTAGTAAGCCCTCAAAGAACTATTGATTTACTTAAAAAGACAAATAATCAATTGATAAAAGGGTTGTGTCATCAGTGATAAAATGAAAGTATGCACAAGACCAAATACAAAGAGTATGGAAAAGGATCTAAAGTAATATGGGGGAGGCGAGGAGAGGCTTTTGGGGAGTCAGCAGTGTCTGGGCATGCCTGGGAGAAGGACGGGTCAGCACTCTCCACTTTTCGTCACGCCATCATCATCCATCCCCTGACCTACAGAGGTCTGCCCACCAGGCCAGCATCTCACTGAGACTGCTCTGATCAAAACCAGTGGATAAAAACAGCTTAGCTTCCAGGCAGCCAGATAGCTCGCAGACTAAAGTGCCTGCTTGGGCAGAGCACTGTGTCCCAAGTTCGATTCCTGGTACACCATGCCAGCCCCACTCCTGGGACACTGTGAGATAGCTAATGAGACTGGGCATCATGGCGCACATCTGTAATCCCCCTGGTTGGGAGGCTGAAAATGGGAGAATCACTACAAGTCTGATCTGCATAGTAAGACTCTGTAGACCCTGTAGACCTTGTCCTAAACACATTAAAAAAAAAACAAAAAAACAATGGTTTAGTTCCCATCTTGCTTGACCTCTATGCCGCAACTGCATCACCAGCATTTTAAGCATTTATCCTTCTTTTCTTTCAATTTCTTATTTGCTCACTTTTGTAGCTTTATTTTTATTTCTCTGAATATTATTTCTAAGAACTCTATCCGTACTTTCCCCCATTTCATAAATAGTGGCTTTTCATTCTAGAAATTTCCCCTTCCTGTTCCATCTGCTCCTACTAGCTGAACTCATGCTCACACAGGGATCCACAGGGCCTCCTAACAACCTTCTCTCCACATCTCTGCCCACCCCTGAATTCCTCTGAGGCCCAGAATCATCTACCAGGCTATCTCTTGTCTAAGTCAATAGACTAGAGAAAAGAAGCAAAACTCTGTCAAGCAGTAAAAATGACCAGCAAGAATACTGGGATTCTGATGGTGCATTATACAGACACTGTTCCAGCTTTCATGGAATTTAGTTGAGTGATAAGTCTTGGTATATACAATCATGATAGGGAGTGAAAGTTTTATGGAGAGAAGGTAGAGAGGCTATTATTTAGCACACAATGAGCACCTAACCTAGCTGTGAGAGGAGGCAGTGAGGAAAGAGAAGGTCATCTATTACTTAAATGATTAGAAAGGTTCATCGTGCATGGATGATACAGAGTAGCCAGCTGGAGGAGTGTGGTGAGTGAAAGGGAAAGTGGGTGTTGTTCTGAGAAGTGAGGCAGAAGAAGTAAAAAATTTAAAAGGCACAACTATGAGCTTGAACTTAACCCTAAAAGCAGTAGATACTTTGAAGCAGAGGGAGACATTACTGTGATTTTCATTTAGACTGTGTCCCCTGGCTTAAGTGTGGAGCCTAGGAGAGAAGGTTGTTAGGAGTCCCTGTGGATCCTGTGTGAACATGAGTTCAGCTAGGAAGGGCAGATGGACCAGTAGGAGTCAGCAGCCACTGCAGTTATGGAGGAAGGACGGTGGTGCGTGGGGCAGGTGATGGCTTCCGGACCCATTTGGAAGATGCAGTCTGTAGGCCTCTGGGTATGTTGATTGTAGGTCAGAGATAAAATAATGAAGGCCAGGAAAGGAGAGATCAGGTGTGCTTACATGGTTCAAAAAGTGAAAGAAGAGGGCTCTGGGGTTGTTCTTTATACTACATTGGCCTCTGAGGAAATAGATTATCTTCAAACACGAGGGCTTATTTTTCTTTTCTATGCACTTATGCAAAGTCAGTCCTAGAAATGTAGGGAAGAAAAAGCCTTTTGGCAAAGACAGGAAAACTGAAAACACCGGCTGTGTAGAATTTTTGTTCATCCAAGGTGCAGTTATCAATGATCTCTCCCAGATTATGTCCCAACCAAAACAACTCAAGTGCTCAGAATATTTTATTTATTAGTAGTGATTAGAATATTTAACAGTCAGGTAATTAAAATCTCAGAATGTTGTTTAGAATCTCAGAACATTAACAACAAAACTACATTTCTTGCCCACCTTAGAAGTCTGTTGATCAGGCAGGGTCACTGCACAGCTCCTCTACTAGCCCAGGACTTCCTGTGTTGCCTGTCTGTTGTTCTATGTATGTCACTTGCACTTAGAGAAAGTCCCCTGGTTTTACCTGTTTCTAATCCAAAGTGACAAACTTCACTTCCAAGATCATAGCCCCCCCACCCAGAATTTGTCAGATGACCAAACTCAACGGCAGTGCTACTGTGAACACTAGCAGTCTGTCCTAGTCTCTTGTGTGGTCATCCAGTGCACTTACTCCCATTGAGACGGGGAATTGAAGTCCTAGAAGTTGCCCATTGAGCTTGACCCGTCGGCTGTCCAGATAGCTACACATTGGTTCCTCCAGGAGTGGCAAGCACGGCCGCTCACAGATCAGGAGCCCCGTGGCATTGCCTGTCTCCCCTGTAGCACATCCACAGCTGCGCTCATTGCGCAGCAGGGCAGGACAACTGCAGTAACCCTCTCAGGCAGTGAGGCAGCCTGCTTCCATCATTGCCTGCAGCATTCTGAGATCCTCTGGACCGGTGCTGGATAACTTCTATTTTACGGTGCAGAATTTTCCTTGATCCTCCTTTAGTCCTGTTCTGCCTTAACCACTGTATTTCAGTTCTTGGTTCCACCTGTGAGGTCAACTATATTCTTTTTTTTTTTCCTGGAACTGGGGATAGAACCCAGGTCCCTGTGCTTGCCAGGGAAGCACCTATTCCACTGAGCCATCTCCCCAGCCCCATCGACTATATTCTTGTTGGCCATATCAAGTATATGTTATGAAACTGCCTTTTTTTACAGCCATACTTCTTTTGGTTCTCCTTTTACTACCAAACCAGAGATTCCCAGTTGAAAACTTACCTATGTTAAATACTATAATTTTATATTATGGAGCTAATTAAACCTCAGAGTTCAGTCAAGAGCATAGGTTAAGTCACCTGGTGTGCATTAAAGCACAGGTGCTACATGTAACACTAAATCGAATATTTTAAGATTTTATTATTGATTGTAACACAACAATCTAATTTAAAATTTCCAAAAGAGCAGTTAATATATCATCTGAATTCAAATGCACACTTCTTATTTTAGAAGCAGTCCTGGAATTAATTTCCTAAAGTGAAATTGCACAACTGAATAATTTTCAAAGGTTTAGTTTCCAGGACTCAGCACAATGTAGCTTCACTATATGCTAATTATGTATCTCCCAGACCCAGAGGCCCAGTGACTCCTGAGCAACTCTAAGACTGCTCAGTGACACAGATAGCTCCCGCCACACAGCTTGCCCCCTGGGGTCTTCCTTTTCTGGCTGTAGCCAGGAGAGAGAAGGTCAGTCACTACCTCAGAGAGGGAGCGACTCTTAGCCTCCAGGAGGCTGACAGCTGGGAGGCGTGCAGAAGGCTACTCCTGGGTCCTCCCTGCCTCTGTCACAATAGCTGGGCCCTCTGTGTAGACAGCAGCCATCACACCATCATCGTCATCGTCGTCGTCCTGGACATGGCTAATTTTATAATTAAGTTTAATGTTTTTCTGAGGACATGTAACTTGGGATAACTGCACTTCAGTGGGGACTCCAGTTCCTTCTGTGAGCTCCCATGCCAAGAGGGAGGAGCTAAGCACTAGTGTTTGGGCTGCCATGGTCATGAAGGAGCAATGGATTTGAGTAGAGACTTCTTTTCATGCCAACGCAAACACAATTTTCTCTTGTGTTAGGAATTCAGCTCCATTTTATTAACCAATGACAATCAGGTAACCCACTGTCTTACATTTACTCTCATAGGAAGCCCTGTTGTATCTACAAGCATAAATATATCAGACTGGAATTTTCAAAAGTATACGCCTTTCAGGTGACATGTCTGCAGTACTCACAGTGACATAAAATCCAGGAAATGTGTAAATTCTTTTGTTGCCAAATATGTCTCTGAGTATTCTTTTTCATCAAAATTGCACCTGCTAGGTCAGGCCAAATAGCTCAGTGGATTAAACCACCTGCAAGCA
>PVKA01002814.1:57926-117926 GCA_004027165.1 Ctenomys sociabilis
CCCAAAAAAAAAAAAAAAAAAAAAAAAAAAGAAAAATTGTACCTGTTGACACAGGATAATAGTTAGAAACCCTTTAAATTTACTTACCTGAGAAAATATCCCATCTGTGTTTAATGTCTAAGTCCAGCTAATGCTCTCTTGTTACATTTATTTTTGTAAAGAGGCCAAAACTTTGTTCCGATCATTTGACAAGGCTGCCTGCTCAGCGCAGTGATGGGGTGCGCGACGTACCTCAGCATTCCTGAAAGGTGGCTGGTTCTTCTTTGGATAGCACTAGCGATGTAAGGTGTACACAGGTAAAATCCAAGAAGAATCTTTACTTGGTCTTGAAACCTTTGTAGCTTTGGTTTGGGCCGTGAAGGAATGCTACCTGGGATAAGAAACTAATTGATGGAAAATTCTGTGCCGGACGCGGCTTGACGGCTGTCGCCAAGTCTCGCAGGCCCTGGATACCCAGTGTGTGTGTCCCCGTGGAGTGTCTCAGCCCAGACGCCCTGTGTTTATCTCATTCCTCCTCCCCTTCCAGCAGAAACTTCAGTGGCTCTCAGGGAACTCCCCACAGTCTGCCTCTCCTTCTAGAGAGCCTGCTCCTCCAGCCTCAGGGGACAAAAAGCCACCATCACCGTGACAAGACACACAAAATGATACATTGCACAGTTTCACCAATAACTACGTTTGGGACCAGGAGGCTGGAATCCCTACTGTCTCTGTGACATTCAACTAAAGAAAAGAGATACCATACTTCATGCTTCCAACTAACACAAGAGAAAACAAACATAAGTCAGTTTCCCACGTGCAGCCCGCACAGCACAGACCATTGTTCCCTGGGAATCCAGCCAGCCTCACCCAGACTGCCAGCCAAACTGGCTGGTCCTCAGTTCACAGGCATGAAGTCACAGTGAGCACGGTCCCAACCCTTGGGTGGTTTTCCTCTTGAGTTGTACAGAACTGCTTCCTGATGGGCCTGAGTACAGAACTGTGAGAAGAGAGAACTCTTGCTCTGCATCTACTTTATCTGTGGGAGACAGCATCTCTCAAGAAAAGTCAGGACAGATGCAAAACCTGATTGCACGCATGTATGCACTGGTCACCCAGGCAGTGCCAGCCAGCTGAGATATATGTGAAGTGGATTCTTAGAAGAGTTGATTCCTGGGCCGGCAAGATAGGTTAGCAGACCAAGAGTCTGCTTGGGCAAGCATAGGGTTTGATCTCCAGTAACACATGCCACACCAGCCTCACCCCCAGGAGCACTGAGCTGGCCACCGAGATTGGGCATGGTGGTGCGTGCCTGTAATCCCAGCTCTAGGGAGGCTGAACAAAGGAGGATCACTACAAGTTCTAGCTGCATAGTGAGACCCTGTACCAAATACATAAAAGTTAATTCCTTTACCTCAGAGGTGGAACTAAGGAGAAGCATTTGAATACTTGTTAAGGAATCATTTTGGGGATAAATGAACACTTCTGGATTTCAAACAAAAGCAAGACAAATTTTAAGTGAGTATAGCTGAGTCATAACCAGGCCTATTCCCGCTAAAGGCAAGTACCTAATGGCCCTGCCACACCCCTATGGTGCGTGGAAGCAAGAGCAGGACTGAGGTTCCACAACTACTTAAGTCTCCATCTTATTATCCAGCCCCCTAACAAGTGCTTCTTCCTCACCGGACTCATCTGTCATAATAATTTGTAGGACAAGAAAAGTGTGCGTTCTGCTTCAGCACTGCTGTTGTGGGGCAACTTCTCTGCCCAGTGTGCAGTGGCAGCTAAGCCACCCCCAGCTTGTCCCTGAGGTCTGTGCATGCTGCCCCAGGGAGCCTGACACGTGAGTTAAGGGTTGCTAAGTCCTGCACCACGAACTGCTGCTCTCTAGCCTGGTTCTCAGGAGTGGCCTGCTATGTGACCATGGTGGCTGCAGAGCAGAAGTCCCCTCATGACCGAGTCCGTGGGTGGATGAAGGTGGCCCACGAGTGCAGCCTCTGTTGGTGAGACCTTTTCGTGGCAGAGCCAAAGGAGCCATGGAAGGCTGGAGGCTGGAAGCTTCAAGTCAAAAAAGAGGACAAAGGGCAGCCCGGGGACCAGGCCAGTTCACGGAGCTGACACTGACGCCAAAGCTCCGTTGTGTACTCAAGGTGTCATCATGACAAATAAAAGTTATTGAAAAGTTTTTGAAGAAGATAAGTATTTCCGCCCTAACTTCCCATAAAATAGGTCAGTTGTAGAGGAGCTGTCTGAGCTTGCCAGCAAGTGACGTCAGGGTTCTCCACAGGGCACTGACAAGTGGACCCGTCACAGCATGTGGCGCTTGGAACTGAAAGCCAAAACATTTCCATTTCTGGCATCCCGTACTATCGGTTTTCTTTCGAGTCCCAAGTGTTTTCCAGCTGCGTGGCTCTGGAGCTGTCCTCTCTTGAACAAAAAGAGAACTGGCCCAGAACAGCGCCGCATTTCTCCCGTGAAGCTGTCTTTTTTTTTGTCAGGACATCATTTTGAACCTGAGAGCTCTGCAAAGCCAAAATAATTCCTTAGAATCACAGCCAACCGCCCAGCTCATCCGGCTGTTCTGGATTCACAGAGAAGGCAGACACCTTCTAACACACTGCCATCTTTGGAGCACAAGAAGCATAGCAAGCACGCAAGCAAGCATCCTTGCTACTGATTCATGGGGCAGCTCTCAGAGGACGCAATGTAGAAGCAGCGGCCTGCTGCAGAGCTGGAAACTCCTTGGAAATGACAAGAGTAGTGAGTAGAGCAGTGCTTACAGGGGCCGGGGAGATGGCTCAGTGAAATAAGCACCTCCTTGGAGCAGTGCTTACAGCCTGATCACAGCTCGCACTCATACTATTTCTGTCCCCTTTCTTCATCTGATAACGTACAAACACTGCTACGAGACCCTTCATGGTGCCATTCTCCAAATGATGCAATAATATAAAGCTAGCGGGGCACGGCGGCACACACTTGCAATTCCTGCATTCCCAGAGCCCAAGGCACGTGACCCATAACATTAAGCCCAGCGTAGGAAACTTAGTAAATTATTAGCAAGACCCTGTCTCAAAGAATAAAAAAGAGCCAGTGAAATAGTTCAGTGTAAAGCCTGGGGTTCAATTCTCTGGTATCACAAATATTAGAAGTTCTCTAAGGACCGTATGTTTTAGAATCACTGAGCACTTTTCACAGTATTGAACACACACTACTCATATTGTAGATGCTTTCAAGAACCTTCTGCCTGCCAAGTTGTGTGCTGGTGGTAGAGGTGGGGTGGTGAGCAGAACAGACAGGGTTTCTGCCCCCCTGGATGTTGTGTTTATTGTGAGTGCTAGACTGTGGGCAAGGATTATATAAAAGTAAGAGGATAATTTAACTCCAATATCAAGTTCACCTCCTTGGGCAGTGACATTTATGCAAGAGCCTGAAAAAGGACTAGCATTTTGCAAGATGAGCATAGAGGTGAACAGCGGGTTCTTCCCAGGCAAAGAACCAGTCTGTAAAATTAAGATATTTGACATTTAAAATTTATTTTTGATTTCCTCAAATACACTCTTCCAGGCATAAATGTATTTAATGGGAGGTGGGTCATCAGTAAATACAGGGCTTTAAAATCACAGAGATTAACTCAGATACAATTAGCTTTCCAATTTTAAGCAACTTCCTGTCCAATTTTGAACAAGTATCTCAAAAATGGGTAACAATGAATGTTGGCCACTAATTTCTTAGCATATTTACAATAAGAGGCTGTATTTCAGAGGCCAGTGTCTTGCTCAGTGCCAGCACTTGGTCTTTGAGACCTGCCCTTTCTGCCATGTAACAATTTCAGATGCCAGTGACTCCTGCTGTTAAGAAGTGTCCTGCAGTCTCCAACACAAGCATAGTGCTTGATTAATCTCAGTGATGAGTCTGAGATGAAACTTGGTTTACAGATTATCTTTAATAAAATGGTCTGAATGCACTGCTTCAGCATGCTTTTGTCACTCATGCAACAAGATTTAAGCAGAATGCAAAGATTGATGTGCTGTCCAATAGCAGAAAGTCCCTGCTCTAGGAGCTCTGATTTTGATAATTCTGCCTTTCTCACCTGTGCCATCCTAATCATGAGTCAGTCCTCAAACAGCACCATGTGAGTGGAATGTGTAGATCTTGAATAATTTGAACTTTTGGCATTCAGCACAATTTATAAATTAGAATATGGAAGTGTCGAGTTAAAACATAGTGATGACAATTCAGAGCCCAAGTCTATTTCCTAAAGTTCAAATACCACCCCCCACATACCTTCTGCATTGAGGCTTGGTGGGTCAAGTCTGGGAGGATGAGGGCAATCATGTGCTCCAGCCCACTCTACACATCAGAAGGCTGAAGGACAGAAATGCCAGGAAGTCTTCTAAAGCTCATGGGAGCCAGAACAAGGGTTCTCGGGCAGGTGTCCCAAATGAACCTATTTTCTACCTGTTTGAACCCAGAGTTCACAAGCAAACATGATGGCATGGTTTCTGTCATCTAAAACAAATGTTATAAAATTTACTTGATAAAAGACTTTAAAAATACAATTATAATTCTATTATGAATAAGTTCAATAATGCTATTTTGTTTCTAACTAGAATATTTTTATTAACCATTCCTTCTATTAACATCAAGAAGTAGGCTGTTAACATTAATTTATTAACAAATATTTACCGAGTATGTAGAGCTTGGAAGATACTGTATTAGGTCACTGATTCCTATCTTATTTCATTAAGCAGAGTGAAGAACAGGAAAGTTGAATGTTTTCATGGAGGTGTCATCAAAAATCTGCTCCATATTTTAGACTATTCTGATATCTTGGATACAGACAGTATCTTACAACTTTTGGGGGGTACCAGGGATTGAATTCAGGACCTAGTGCTTGCCAGGCAGGCACTTAAGCTGCTGAGCTATATCCCTGGATTTATCATATAATTTTAAAGCACTTTTTCATGCTATAAATTCTTGTACAAAACAGTGGAACAATATTGGTCTAATTCTTTTAGGGAAATATCTAGTTTTTATTGTTAGAAAAATGGTCATGAGGAAGGAAGAACAAGACTGAGTATAAGCAACACAGCGATACGTCCGTAGGTAACCCATTCACTGCTGCCTAATTCCTGTTTTCCATTTATTCTGAGCGATTTCCACTTCTCTGTGAGGAGCTTCAAGAGGAGAACATGGCAGCTCTGTCCTCTCAGGAGAGGATCGAACTTTCCCTCCCTGCTTAGCAAAAACATGTGACCTCCAGAGACTTACTCCATCCAAAATGAAACTTTGTTCAGAGCACATCTTAAATCCTAGCTTGAATTTTTGTAGCTTTAGCAAGAAAAAAAAAAAAGATTTAAAACAATAAAATTAGAAATAAATTTTTAAAATACAACATTGCATTTATGGCCCCAAAATACAGTTTCTTCATGCTTTTCAAAGACAAGTTCAGTCAAGCAGAGCTAACTTTATTCTACCAGAATAACTGGAAAAAGCAAATTCATGTCTCCAACTTGATACAATTAAAGTCTGAAGTGGAAACACTTTGACTTTGAAAAAAAAAATATATGCAAGTCTTTTGAATATGTTTTAACTTATACCATTTAAGGACTATGAGCCCAGTTGTGAATTTCACTTTTGTTCCTTGCTGAGAACATTATTCCCTTCATGTGAACTATCATTTGGCCGGTGACTAACACCGTGTTACACTGTGCTTTGGAGTTTCAGAAGCGCTTTCATATTCATTATCTCTGCTGACCCTTCTACCTGCCCGTTGGAGTGGGCGCAGAAGGCATCATTATCTTCCCTCTGCAGAGGAGAAAAGTGAAACCCACGGCACTTCAGTGTCTTGCCTGAGGTAGGCAACCAGCGAGTGGAGAGTCAGGACTTGGATTTAATCTTCAGACTTCAAACCCAGCACCTTAAACTGCTGAGCAGTAGAGAGAGATAAATTGCAAATAGCAAACCTTAGAACTGCACACTAGATGAATTTTAAAATATAAGCTAAAATCACTAGTCCTTTGAGTAAAGTGCTAGGTGTGAATACAGATGTTTTAATTATCAGGAGAAAGTAAGTAGAGCAACTTATCAGTTCCAGTTATCTTTTTTAAGGAACTTCATGTTCACTGTAAGCTCTGCAGATATAGATTTCAATATTATTCTCCAAATTGACATAATTTTTGACCTATATATGTGTTTCATTACTTAGACTGGCTTAAGAGTACAGATGTTTAAGTATTCTTCAGTTCATTGTTTAATAATCACCTGAGTTTGACAAATGTGTATTAATTTAATGTGACTGTTTGCTCAGTTAAAAATGTTAGGCGTGTTATATAATGTTTGCACAGGGTTCTATAAATATTCAAATAAAATGCAGACTGAGTTCAGATGTAACAGCAGCACATGTCTGGTTGGCTAGTGGTTAGGACATAATGAGCCAGCGGTATATAACATGTTTAGTTTCTGGCATGTAGGAAATATGGTAGAGATCTGGCCTACGATCTTTGTGTAGACTTTATCTTATTAACAGGATGAACTTGGTTATGAACATGCTGTATATGGAATTGAAATTCTATTATTTGAAAAGTCTTTCTAGTATTACAATAGTTTTATAAAATTCTTCAAAACTACTTTAAGTTCTAAGGAAGTTTGTGTCTCTCAAATGCTCATAACTTAGGGAGGGGCGGTGGCTCTCTGCCTGCTTGCAGTTGATCACAACACTGTAACTGGGTTCTGTATAGAGGGAACTGAGGTGGAGTTGCTGCTCCTTGGGAGTTCACCAAGTAACAAAGCATTTTATATGAAGATGAAGATAAAGGGCTAATAATGTGATCCAAGATTACTCAAAATATAAAAATGAAAAGGGATGCAGTGCAGATTAAAATCTGAAAGAAAATAAAAGTTTGCATTGTATGCAATGTTCTACTCTAAGCAGCAATAAACTATGTAATGTTCACTTGCTTTTTATTCTATGATGAATTTGTGTGTATGAAAGTGAAACAGAGGGAGAGGAAGGGAGAGAGAGACAGAGACAAAAGCAGAGTTAGAAACAGAGACAAAGACAGAGACAGAGGCAGAAGCAGAGGCAGAGAAAAGAGGTAGAGGCAGAGGTAGAGGTAAAGGTAGAGACAAAGACAGAAGCAGAGGCAAAGACAGAGGGGAGAGAGAGACAGAGAGAATCAGAGAGAGAGAGAGAGACAGAAACAGAGATAGATATGAATGAGGAAGAAAAAAGTTTGTGTAAAAGTAGAGTTAATTTCCTACTGTAACTTATTCATAAGAAGGATTGAAAAGACACTTATGGAAACTAAGGACTCTGGGATGAGGTTGGGAATTTTAAGTGATGAAGAAAACCTAGGTGAACAGAGGAACACCCAGGCTCATGGCAGTCACTGAGGGTAACAGCAAGACTCTGTTTTGGACTTCCCTGTGCCACTTGAGGTGCTTCTCGAGTTTGTCCAACTATGTCACAAGGACAAGAAACAGTGAAACGTTGACTGCATGATACTGGCTTCCTGCAAAAGGTCATGAAATTCCAGATGAGGAGGAAGCCCATGACTTAAAAGCTTTGAGGAGGCCAAAGAGCAGGTCCTGTAGGTTTTAGGAACTGGAAGAGGTGGGAGAAGAAAAGCTTACAGGCACGGAGAGGAATTCTGTGTTGACACACTGTGGGTGGATCAGTGACGAATGACGTTGGTACCACACTGGGGCTGAGTGGGTGACTGACGTGGGATGGATAGAGAGAGCACTCTGGAAAATCTAGGGAACTAAGAGGATCTGAGTGCCTGAGGGCTGGCAAAGGGGGACAACAAGGTAGCTAAGCATGTGCTCTGGGAGCGGAGTGGGAGGCGCACAACGGCAAGGGCCTCATCACCGGGAAGCCGAGAGTGCTCAGAAGGCAGCAGCAGCTTGTGCGCCTCACATTGCCCTGTGCGTTGAGAAGGTGTCACCACGCTGGAAGCAGGACACAGACAGCTGTGGGTACAAAGCCCTCCTACTTCTTCACTTTGGAGTCATTATTTGAACTCCCTATATTTATTTTCTTTATTTGTGCTCTAGGGCATGTTTAGAAATTTTTATCAAAGTCCCTTATAGAGACTCAGCCAGATCAGAGTAGAAAACTATGAGTTTTCAGATACCAAGATGGTGGTGGCTTCAATTTCAGTAGTAGCTACATGTATTCCAGACAGTTTGGAAAACACAGCCTAACAGAGAATTGATCAAGATAAATTTCTAGATTTCTTTTGCCTTTTATTAAGAGGAGAATGACAAGAGGAAGAATCAATTGGGAGATCTAAAGTTCACTTCAGCACACGTCTTGTTTGAAGCAGCCAAATGTTTGGTCCATCAGGAAGGAAAGTAGAATGGTTCTTGTGGTCAGCAAACAAGTCTGAAGTCAGCGTGTTCATGGAAAATGATTTTATAGATAATGATTGAAACGATAGTAACAGGTGAAATTATTACAGTAAGCTCACAAAGGAGGCAAAGAGGACATAGAACAAAGTCCTGAGGGGTAGCATCTGGAGATGCCATGGGGATAAGGGAGGCCCAGCATGAGGGGGCTGGAGAAGCGAAAGGAAAGTAGAAGGGGGGCATGGGGCACAAGGGGCGGCAGAGCGGAGCGCATTTCACAGCAAGTCCTCGAGCAGGTCCAGTAAGACGAACTCAGGGAAAGAGTTCGGGACTCAGTGGGCCTGGCACAGCAGCTTCGCAAGGAGACTGGGCTCCTGGCATCTTCTGACTCCCGGAGAAGACTGGAGCTCTGCCCCTTTGGCAATGCCCTGGAACTGTTCAATATTCATAAAATTTTGTCTTTGGGGGTGAAGCCGTGTGCTGGCGGCACACGTCCCACTTCTGTTGCCTCCTTGTTGGTTCATTTCGCTTTCTATCTGCTGCAGATGATTGCGTGAATCGTCCGCAGAAGGAAAGGCTAGTGAATGTGCTCTCGAGTCCCCAGCTTTCCAGACAGGAGTGGCTGCTTATTTCTCTTTCTTTGTTAAAGAACTTAAAACATTTCAGGGAGTAAGGTGCGCTTTTGCGGAAATGCTCCCTTCACTGCTCAACGTGGTAGCGCGCTGTGCACGCATCATCAGAAGACGCAGCACAGCCGGTGCCAGTGACCACCCAACAGCTGCTGTCCAGGGCGCGCCCGCCGTCCTCACTGATGTCCTTGATCTTGGTGACAAGTTTGTGACATAAGTAGGTGCTCTTATTTTTTCCATTTTATACTTAAGGAAGTGAGACCCGAAGAGATTGCGTAACTTGCCAGTGTGCAGTTCCCGGTCCAGACGTTTCACCTTCAAGTCACCTTCAAGACCTGTTAAAGCAGGTCTGTGCAAGCAGGCGCCGTGGCTTTAGAATCATGTGAGCGCAAAGTGTGAAAAGCATCCCGTGATAAAGACCTGGACTCTGGTCGGCTGCCATCAAGGGCATCTCCTGGGGACACCCTCCTCCTCGTGGCTGAAACCCATTACCGGAAACTCCTGAGCAGGAAGCTCGCTCTGGTCTTACAGGCTCCTAGAGTGCAAGCCGAGGTATACGCATCCATGCAGGCTGCACGGCCATCGCCCGTCTGGCTGGGAAGTCTGGCAGAGCGATGCCCGTGACACACTTGCAATGGACTCTGCCTTTCAGTTTTCGTTCTGGGAGCACGACAGGTGCTCCGCTGTGGCTGGGTACCTGTTTCTGGGGTGGGGCGTATTCTAGTTATTAAGATGCTCAGTGCACCTGACATCAACGAGCAGTTCTGGAATGAATGTAAAACTAAATAAATACGTAGCACAAATCTTTTTTTTTTTTTTTTTTCACTCTCTCCGTCTCCTCTTCACATTCACTCGGTGCCTGTCCACAAAGGCTTACCACACTCTGAAGGGTGCATCACAGTGACAAATACCACAGAGCCTGCTGGCCAGCCTTGTAATTGTAAAAGACATATGCCTTGAGAGTATGGTGTGGGGAGGTACGGGTTGCTAGGGGGTCCTGTTGCGCCACCAGCTTACTTGAAATAAATACTCAGCAATGAGAAAAAAGTAAAATTCAGCCCTCCGCATCTCTCTAGGATTTGTAAGTGTGAGGCTGCTCCTGAGGAGTGTCTACTTGAGGAGAACTCTCCTGGTGGAATTTTCTATCAGTCCTTTCCTCTAGATCTCTCTCAGTCCTGTAGCAGCCAGGAGAAGCCGAGGGCAGAAGGTAAAGGGAAGCAGAGGGGAGGGCTGGGGCCCTGTGAGGACTTTCAGACAGCTTCAAGGTCTTCCTCAGGGGTGTCTGCCGTCTGCTTTTAAACTGCTCCTTCCTTTTGTGCAGGGTCAGTAGTCAGAGGTATCTAGGCGGCCCTTAGGGTGCAAGTAAACCCTTTAGTGGATACAAATGACTATATATACCTTGCACTATCGCATGTGGAGCATGCAAGATTTTCACAGGGGTTTATTTTATTTTTTTAAAAAACAAAAAAGAGATCTGGAATAATTCAGGGTTAGATTTGTATTTGTAAAAGTCTCAACAATAGAATGGGAACGCACCTTTCCTGGCCACTTTCTTTAGTGTGCTCTGTGCCTCGCTGTTGACCACTGTATCAGGTGGTGGCCGCAGCTTCCTAGAATCCATCTCCTGGGAGTCTTCATCCACCATGCACCGGGGCTGCCAGCAGAAGATTCTCAGGGTCGCCTGTCCCTTGGTGTGTTTGCTGTCCTGAGAAGGCCTGTATCAAAGGCTTTTCCAAGGCAACACTCCTCTTTCAGTGTCAGGAAGACCCACAAGTCTGCAGTAACACCAGGCACCACTCTTCTGTCACTCCCGCTCCAAGTTCACTGTGACCCTGAGGTTGATGCTGTCATCCAGTTTACAAGGAGCAAACGTTGCTCCGAAGTCCTAGCGTGGCCACACAGGCAGCTCGGGGGCCCAGCACAGCCCCCATCTCCCACAGTTTTTAAAGCTGAGAACAAGAATGAGAGGATTCTCAGTGGTGCACTGTCTCACCACAGCCCTGACAGTGGACCACGGTGCAAGGTGGCATGCCCCAAGACACGGCCGTGGCACCATGCATGTACCTCAGAGCAGCACAGGTCTCCTCACTGTGAGACGCTGGCCCAGCATACACAGGCCCCAGCAGGGAGGCCCGCCTGCTCGAAAGCCACAGGGATCAAGTACATCCCACCCAAAGCCCCGGGGTCAGAGGCCAACATCCAAGGACACAGCAGGGCAGGACACTGATGACCAGGATGACTCCTGGACACAGCAAAAAGGAGACAGATAACTAAGCCCATTATTAATCCCCAACTAAACTCCAGTGAAGAGAAAAATGTGTGAGCATCTGAAGGAGAATAACAAAGGGAGAAAGTGGGTTTTATTCGCTAATTCACTTATTCAGCAAACATTTACTGAGCACTTGCTATGTTCTAGAAGTTAAGCTGATCAAGAAATAAGGAGGAACAAGCTCTTATTTTCAAAATGCTTACCAGGAAGATGAGGAATTAAGATAATACAAGAAAATAAGATAAGATAAATAACAAACAAGAAAGGGTAAAATCAAATGCTGGAAAGTACTACATTTGTTTTATTTTAAAAGGAGAGGAAGAGCTGGTCAAATAGCTCAGCAGATTAAAGCATCTGCAAGCAGGTGCAGGGGATGGGGGTTCAATCCCCAGGCCTGTTGTGCTGGCCCTGCCCCTGAGACTACAGTTGAGGCTGGGTGTGGTGGCGCATGCCTGAAATCCCAGCTCTCAGGAGGCTGTAAATGGGCGGATCACTAGAGACCAATCTAGTAGTGAGAACCTGAATGCCTTGTAAACCCTTCCCTAAAATACAAAAATAAATAAATAAAATATATAAAAGGAGAGGAAATATTTGAAATAAAGGTAGTAAGGTTCACACCGTTGAATCTCATCCTGGATAGCATGGGTGTTTATTGCAACGTTGTCCATGTTCCTCTTCTGTTAATGCTTTGGTGATAAAAGTGTCCGCAGAAATAGCCACATATTTGGGAAGGCTTGACGGCAATGTATCTGTCTGCCATTGCTGTGTTTCTTAATGTCTCCCTTTGGGGAAGAACTGATCTTTTTGACTTGAGAAACATACACAGGATAGCTTGGATAATTGTACTGCTGATTTCTACAGGTGTGTTGAAAAGAATAGTTAATGCTTAAATGTTTTTTTTTTTTTGTTTCTTGTTTAATTTTTTTTTTTTTTGTTTCTTGTTTTTGACTAATTTTGCATGCTTATATCTGGTAACCTGAAAAATTAATTTGAGGACAGCAATATGCAATGAAACAACATTTGTTGAATTGCTATTACCTTGTTCAGTGAAATTCTGCATTGTTTCTAATGGGTTTATTACTATTATTATTTTTTATTCTAGTAAAAAAAAAATAAAAAAGGCAGAGATAAAATGCACTGCATGGGCAATCAACAAACATCCATGTAATGATTTCCAGAGTAAGTACTCCAAGACTTCCTCATTCAGATCCCTAAGGACACACCTTGCATGAATATTCTGGGGTCAGACCCAGGGCCTCGTGCATATTAGGAAAGTGGCCTCACCCTGAGCCATATAGGCCCTCAGCTCTAAAGTGAGGATTTCTGAAATTTCTTAGAAGAAAAAAAGAAGAGAATCTAGGCACAAATTTGGGAATTCCCAAAGCACTTTGATCGGCATGAATTCCTGAAAATCTGGTTTATGTTCAGTGGGTGAAAAAGAACACATTCTTTCACTAATCCTATGATCGCTTTATGGTTTCATTGTTCATTCTACTGATTGTACTAGAAACAAGTTTCAGTCCAGATATAATAGTTAATGACAGACAAAGGAAAGGGAAGTGGGTGTGGCGAGGTACTTAGCTATAATGACAGGAGCCTTGGCTGCTATTTATAGCACTTGTTAAACTTTCATCTCCTCAAATTGCTATTTTCACAGAACAAATTGAAATCTCTCAGGCAACAGGGTAAGCAGGGTGCGATTAGAGCTGGAACTCATTTCTGGCACTGCTCAAATATGTAATGACTGTGAAACAGCCCTCCGCTGTCACGCACTGTCCACTTCCAGTGAGCAGAGCAAGGCCCATGTTCATAGAGAAACCTCAGCAACAAGCAGGAAGACAGGTGCCAGGGAGCCAGCTCTGCGAGCGCATGCAACATGCAGGTGGGCAGCAGAAACTTGGGGCTGTGTGCAATGTTTTTAAATAGGACAATTTTCTTAAAAAGAACCTGAAAAAGTAAACAAAACCTGAAAGGCACAATATATACTATAAAAGGGAAAGAAACTTCAAATGGAAAGAACAACTGGGGTGAGGAAAAGGAGAAAAGAAAGAAGGGTGTGCAAGAAATACACACACACACACACACACACACACAGGATGATTGTACTGGAACAACTAATTTGAAGATAATGTCATTCAACATAACAACCATTGTTTAATTTCCTATCATCTTGTTCAGTGAAATTTTGTATCATGTCTAATTTTTTACCAAATTTTTATTCTATTTAATCTTTTATTTATTTGGCACAGGATCTCCTGTCTTAGCTTCCCCAGCTTTGAAATTGCAAATGGCCACAGTGCTCCCATGGTTCTGGGGCCAACCTGGCATGTAGTGCCAGGTATCAAACCTGAGTCCTTACACTTGCCAGGCAGACACTTAGACTGCCGAGCTATCTCCCTAGCCCTTTTATTCTCTTTAAATAATAAAATTTCAAGGGAAAATACTGAGAAAAAGGAAAAGAACATATCAGAGAACCATTTACCTATACGTAATGCCTCGCAACTGCCCCACCAAAATGAGTACAGAGACTGGGTAAAGACTGCCTCCAAGACCAGAAATTCAGCATTATGCTTTTGAAATGTTGGCTCCTAACTTTGTGGGTGGTATATGGCTAAGAAAATTGTGTTTTCACCCACTGTGCCCAGGTTCCTCTTTAGACATGTTCAACTCTGTGAAAGTGAGGATGTGGATGAAAGAAACAAGATTTGTGAGTCATAGGGCACGTAGAGTACACAGGAAAAGACTAGGAGGAGACACTCTGTCAGCTCTCCTCTGCTTCTGTTCCTGTCTTGCTCTTCTCCTCCCCATTGAACCCAGGGCTGTTGTACTACGATACACACCTAAGTCTGTTTTTAATTTTAGTTTGAGACATCTTATACTGAGTTGATAAATTGCCTACGTTGGGCTCATGTTGGGTTAGGACCCTTCTAACTCAACCTTATGAGGATTACTGCTAGGATTGCTGACATGTATCATAATGCTTCACTTGTTACTCATATTATACACACACTGGTACTGGTTATTTTTCTCCTGGTAGGCCTGAGACTTTTGTGGATCAGAACTTTTGTTTAGAGCCTGTTTAGCTCCTCCCAGACTCGTACACTGTGTGCATAACACACTAGTGCTATGGTTGGCAGACTGGTGAAGAAATCCAGATGATGTGACTCCAGCACAGCTTTGTCTCTTGATTTGAAGAAGTTGTACAAGCCACTGACTGAAAGCAGGCTGTGAGGTGAGTGTAAAAAGGCCCTGAACAAGGCAAAGAGATTGTAGTAGCCAGTGTACCCAGCCAACGTTCACCAACTCTTTCCAGTGGGCAAGAGCAAAGCTCCATAGTTGAACCCAGGAGGTGATTTTGAAATGAACTGAAGCATGGTGGTATTGAGTCTTAAGAACTTACATGTTTGAATGACTGCATTTCATTTCATTTATAACTTCCAGCTCAATGCTCAATTATAAATTTTCTTGTCTGTGGCCAACATAGGATGATGAGTAAAACAAGACAAATGAAGACATTCACATGACCTTTCTTCCCTTCAAGCAAAAGTCTGACACTCTACATTTGTCCTTCCATTTACTGCAGGTAGCACCATCCCAAAGACCGTGACCCTTGGTGTTTGTCTTCCCAGTGGCTGTGTAATCTTGCATGCCACAGGGAGCTCCATTCTGGACTAGCAAGGGAACATATATTTGCATTCCATTTATAGAAGCTACAGCCTTCTAACAATAATGTGTAAGGATTTATTTTATTCTTTAGGAAATTAGATTACAGAAAAGAAAAAGGCCTAGCCAGTAAAGTCAATGGTTCCTTGCAGACAAGAATGGGAACATGGTGTGCCAAAAGAAGGGAGGAGGGTGAGCTCAGAAGGCTAGGAGGGTGAAGACTTCCTAGAGGAACAGGATTGGGGCTGGCCCTCATACACTGAACACAGATTTGGAAGGTAAAGAGAAAACAAAGCAGCTTCCTGGCCAAGGAAATAAAGTGTGTTCTAGAATGGATTCCTAGAGAAACTTTTTCAAACAGGGTAGAGAAATGACTTTCTTCTGACTCCAGCTCCTTTCACCCCAGAAATAGAAATTTATTGGCTCAGGTTTTGATAAGTCTAGGAGTGTTCCAGCTTCAGTAGGTTTGGAGGCCAGTGCCCCAACGCTGGCTTCTTTGTATTGGGTGCAGTGTCCAAAGTCTGTCCTGTGTAGTGGGACTAAGAATTCCAGGTTCCCATCCATTGAAGCAGGAGCCCTTGGGAAGAAGGCATGTGTGTCCTGGGGTTAAACTGGTTAGCCCAACAGTGGCCAAGTTTGTCCCTGACACAGCCTCTGCAGCCAAGATGAAAAACTTCTTTCATTGTCTGACATTTGTTACAAGCCCCTGGAATTGAGTTAATGCCATTTAATCAAATAGATGATGGACTATGTGGGGTACTCCTAGAGCAATTGAATGGTAGAAATTATAAATCAAATTGTATAATTATACTTCAGAAATGGAGAGGGAGCTAAGCCTTACATAGGCCTGGAGGTCATTAAATGAAAACACAGATCATTATTAGTAAAACAAATTATTATGTTTTTTTCAGAATCGTCTTTCTTTTTACCTCTTTAAAAAATCATATACTAAGCCAGAATTCTGAAACACTCCACCAACAAACCATGTTACTCAACATAACAACCCACTCTCCCCTCCTCCTTCTCACCATTATGTTATGGGCCTACTAAACAAAAAAGGAAGAAAGTAAACTGAGAAATGGAGTGAAGCCTGAGGTCTTGGTGTTCAGGGCAGAGCATTAGGAAATCTTTTCCTGGGAATTCCCTATGTTTTAAAGAGAATGGAAATTAAATGCCTGATTCATTCATTCAGTAGTAATGGGGAGAATGTTCTGAGACACCGATCCATCTTAAACCCAACAGATTCTTGGTAATACCTATTATTAAAAAATGCCTCTGAAATCCAGGCATGTTTACCAGTGCTTGTCCTTACCAAAAAATATACTCATGCCATAAAACTGTTTATGTGCTGTGGATGTTGCTATACTTTATTTTAAAGCATGACCAGTGATAGATATGTCAGGAATACCATATACTCAACTCAATGCTCCCAAGATGTATCTTTTTAAAATTTTAAATTATGAGCAAATTAATCTGTTAAAACACAAAATGTTTGAAATTGGGGTTAAGCACGTGCTTTCATGATGTGTATTTGTGATCTCTTAAAAACTTCTCAAGACTTTAATTGAAATCCAGTAGGTCTGGGTGTCTCTTGACACTAATTATGTAATGAAGACTTTCCTTCCATTAGATTTTTATCCCTTTTGGAAACTACCTCCCTTGATGACCTATTTCTGACATAAGCCTTTCTTCATGCTTACATTTATATTCCAGCAGTTCTAACTCTGACCTCAAAAACATTTTTATCTCTTATTTTCTGTTTTCCATACTAATTTTTCTGTGTGTCTCAATCTTTTGAAGATAGAGGATGCTACTAAAACTTTGTAAAAATTATGTCTTCTCTTTCCCTCTAAAATACATAAAATACTGTTCACAGCTATGGGAGATTTTCATAACCACTAATAACATATGTCCCTCCCTACCCCCTGTTTTTTTTTTTTTTAACTATGCCTTAAGTGTTGAAAAACTACCCATTTCTTTTTCTTTTAAGGAATATTTTATGGAAACTATTCATGATGATTCTGCACTTGACCTAGTTGCTGTCATTCCTGGGAACAATAGCACAAGCCTCTGAGGAAAGAGCAGAATGAATCATTCGTCTCTTCCTGGTAGTCTCTCCTTGTTGGGTAAGGGCATCCTTTGAACTCCACTTACTGCAATGCTGACCAAGAGAATAACCAGTCAGCTAGCTAGTGATACCTAAGGTACACTAAGCTGGATGTTGACAACCTAATCAAATCCTAGGGACACGTCAGCAGGTTTCCATTCCTTCCTCTTCATCAAACACTTCTTGAGTATCTTCTACATTCATAGACCCTTGTGAGCTTTGGTTAGTTTCATTGTGGTTTGGGTTAAGCCTCACAAGTGCTAGACACTATTATCTATCCGTTATTATGTGCCCAAAGTTTGATTTCCAAAACAACTCTGCAAAGCTTGTGCCATTAGCTGCACTGTGCAAATGAAGAAACTGAGGCCTGTAGATACTTCATATTCATCCCTGCTATAGCTGGAAAGTGGCGAGGTCATCATGAGCTCACAGATGTTGCTTTTTTCAACAGCTACATTATAATATTTCAATTCATGGTGGTCTAACCATGAATTGATTGGCTAACCTTACTTAATAGAGGATTCAAAATTCAGGACCTAGTGAGCAAGTTGCTCAATTATGCCTAGCCTAGGTTTTACCTGGGTTTGGCTGATTCCAAACCTGACCTGTCCAGTGATATCACTGGTACTCTGTACATTGTAGCTTGACTCCCTTGCACCCACTACCACCTGCTCCAACTTCTGGTCCTCTCTATCCTCACAGACATTACTCTGAAAATGCATCATCACCATGGAATGAAGGTAGTGACAGGTGCTCTCATCAGTCCCCATTTCCCAAGCCACAGGCAACCACTCAAAGATCCTGAGAAAAGTCAAACTGTATCCGCCATAGTCTCTCATAAGTCAGCTGCTTGTGTGTCTTAAACTTAGTAGCTTGGCAGCGCTCTGCAGGTTCCACAGGGAAGTGTTATTAGAGATTGGGGCTAGGAAGCAGGTAAGTGATCTTTTTTTGGTTTCTCTGTGTTACTTGCTCTTCACACGTTTTGTGATGTCTGGAGGTCAGAGCTCACCAGTGTTGTCTTTGGTTTACCTGCAGCTCCAGAGCTGGGTTCCTGTAGCTGGTGTCCACAAGAGAAGCTTGCGTGCAGCAGCAACTGCTCCTCGCTGCACAGTCGAGCCCTTCTTGCTTATCGTTCTTGTACCAGCCCACTGCGGAAGGCAGTGCCCATTCAGGGAGAGGTGGCACCAACAGCTACCACCAAAGATGGCTCTGCATGTGACAAAAGTGAAATACGAACCTACAAATGGATTCCTCTCATTACAATCCAGGGTTTTCCTGACCTACAGATTTATAAGAGGACATAAAAGAAGGGCTAGATGACACTGAGCCCTTTCTCTATCATTGACAGTTGAAAACCTCATTTCACATTGACAGAGATAGAGATAAGCACAAGGAAATATAAAGAATACACTCTAGCTATGCACTGGCCAGATCTTTATTCACCAAGAACAAACATTTACTCAGCAAGATAGCCAAGCCAATGTTCCTGAGAACAATGGTACTCATGTTGACTGTCTACCCAAAGCCACATGGCTATGTCACTCTTCAGAATCCATTATCTTCACTTATGAGAAGGTTGTATTCCTAAAGGTGTGTGTGTTTCCACTATTGGTAAGCATTCAAGGAGCATGAGATGACTTCCTAAATCCAGGCCCAAAAAAGGAACTTCCTCCTTTCCGTATTTTACTTTTTCCAAAGATGGGCAAAAATTCTTACTACAGGTAATAAAAAATTTGGGAGGATTATTTAAAACTGGATCTAAAGCATTCTTTTCACATTTGAGTTATAGGAAAATTAATATCAAACACACTGTTTTCCACATTGGTTTTCTGCTTCAGTTTCATCTTGAAACTGAAGATGATTGTGTTTGTGCTTAGCAATGTAAGCACAAGAATAAGATACAAAGGCCTAACACTCTTCCAACACCAAATATGAAGTTCAAAAACAAATATTTTGTTCTGGTTAGGTGTGGTGACACACACCTATGATCCCAGCATTCTAGAAGGCTGAGGCAAGAATACTACCAGTTCAAGCTTAGCCTGGCAACTTAGTGGCACAGCAAGATGCTGCCTCCAAATAAAATGAGGATTAAATTAAGTTAAATATATTTTAAAAATTAAAAAAGCTGAAGATATAGTTCAGTAAGAAGGCACTGATATTTTGGTTTTACTTTCTGTAAGGATTTATAAAGATATTTCTTCTTTTTAAATTATTTGGATTCTGATACTAGCTTTTGGATTACAGACCTATTAAAGATCTTGATGCCAAGTAAAATAAGTTTAAAAATTGCCTACTTTGAATGTTAAATTAAAGCAATAAAATAAGACATTCCTTCATTACTAGTGATGGCCAGAATATGCAACCACTATATACAGGTGTGACACTGCCAAACCTTCTGAATTAATTTTTGTGCAGTGAGGGTTGGTTTGTCACTTTCTTGACACCCAAGAGCATGTGAGCTATAGAGCAGAGCAAAGTCAGTGGCACTGTGGCCCAACACATACCCAAGTTTGTAATTTGAAGATATGGAGAAGTCCTGCTTACTCAGAATTCTTATTGCAACTTGATGTGGTGCTTGGATTCTAGCCCTATAGGTCACTCTTCTGGGTTAAACAATTGCTCTATTAAACACTTCATCCTCATTTGTTGTGATTGCCAGCTGATTCATTTTCTATATGGTGGCAGGGACTTGAAGGCACAGGAAAACAAATTAAGAAATGTTCAAAGAGAAGAATAACCTTGGAAAATAAAGTATTTCCTGGCCAGAGATTTAGCTCAGTGGTGCTGCACCCTCTAGCAAATGTGAGGTTCTGTATTTGATTCCAAATTTTAAAAAAATCCTACTTTCCCAATCAACCTGTGTAACTTCACCTAAAACTTATGCTGAAATGTGACGTGGGAAGCATTACAGAAAGAGCAGTTTGGAAACCAGCAACATTTGTGGCCATAACCTTAAACACCTTTGAGTGCCATGCATGGCTCGTATTGAGCATACATTATCTATTATCTGATTTCATTCTCAAAATAACTCCAGGAAGTTACTGCTATCAATTTGAATGCTTTTAGTTGCAAGCACTAGAGCTGGATCCAATTCAAACCGATGTAGTAATTCTTAACATACCAATGATGTCAGACAGTAAGACAGGGAGTTGGGTGATTCTAGGTCATGTGACTCAATGACAAGTCCAGTTTCCTTAAGTTTTTTGCCCTGCCTTCATGGTTCTGTGTAAGGGCTGTTAGTCTGTGATTACTGCATGGCACAGACTCCAAACCTCACAGACCATGCAGTATCCAAAGGCTGGGAGGGAGAAGCAGACACATGTTAAGAGAGTAGACAGTTGGTTTGGAGAGTGCTACGATATGAATGCAGGATTTTCAATATGTGTGCAGGGCCTTGGGCCCCAGGGTGGTGGTATCAGGAGGTGTGGACTTTCAAGAATCAGGGCCTAGCAGGGAGCTTTCAGGTCACAAGGCCTTTGCCTTGCAAAGGGGGTTGTAGCCCTGGTCCTTCCTCACTGCCCCCATCTGAGCTGTTTCTATGTGTTCCCACATGCATTCAGCCATAACATGCCACCATCTGCCTCTCTCTACCTTGGATGCTGAATCTCCCCAAATCTGAGCTAAATTAACCTTTTCTCTTTACGTGTTAGCTGCTTCATGTATTTTGTTGTAGTAGTGAGAAGCTAATGCATGCATACATACATACATATGAGAGAGAGAGAGAGAGAGAGAGAGAGAGAGAGAGAGAGAGAGAGAGAGAGGAAAATACACAGAGATTCTATATTTGCTTTTCTTGAAACTACTTGACTATTTAAAAACTGGAAAGAATGGTGATCAACAGTGACCAATTGAGCAAAGTCCTGCATTTAAATAAAAATAAAGACATATATATTCTAACAATTAGATTAATGTGCTATGTATAAAATACTAAAATAATTGCATGAGTGGTTTTGCTAAGTAGAATAAAATAATCTTTTAAGAATACAAACTTCAGTGTAAATGAAGAACTGAGACTCTACAGGCATGCATTCTGTGGCAGTGAAATGAATGTCAAAATAGATAAAAAGTCTCCCCTTAAGGAACTGAATTATAGAATGTATGTAAGTAGCTAGTAAGAAGGAAATGTAGTTATAGTTTGGTTTGGTGCATGGTGATAGGCATGCATCTAGTTTTTTGGCAGATATCTAGTTTGTCCAGCTCTGTGTATTAAAGAAGCTATCTTTCTTCCTAAAAATATGTTTGGCCCCTTAGTCAAAGATAAGATGACTGAGTGTGTTTGTAGTTAGGCCTATATCTTTGAATCTGTTCCACTGATTCTCAGGTGTTTTTATTGTTTTGCTTTTTAGGATTTATCTATCTATCTATCATCTATCTATCTATCTATCTATCTATCTATCTATCTATCTATCTATCTATCTATGTATCTATCTAGCTATCTATCTATCATCTATCTATCTATGTTGCCAGGACAATGCTGATTTTATTTTATTCACTTTTTTATTCATTTTTATTTTTTGGATTTTAGTAAGGATGTATAGGGTCTACAGGGTCTCACTACATAGATTGGAATTGTAGTTGCCCACCTGTGCTCAGCCTCCCAAAGAGCTGGAATCATAGGTACGCGTCACCACACCCAGTCTCAGTCTCTGTCTCAGTTAGCCCTAATGGTGGGGCTGGCACAGCAGGCAAGGGATTATCTGCCTAAGCAGGTGCTTTAATCCGCTGAGTTATTTGGCCAGCCCCAGGACCATGCTGATTGTAATACAGTAACTCTGTAGTATAATTTGAAGTCAGGGATTGTGATGCCTCCTGCCTTGCATTTCTTGCCCAGAACTGCTTTTGCTATCCTAGGGCTCTTCAGGTTCAAAATGAACTTTAGAAGTATTTTGTCTAGTTCTGTGAGATATGCTAATGATATTTTAATCAGGATTCCATTAAATTGGCCCAATTTTGGGGGTATAGTCATTTTCAAGATGTTGGTTCTTCCTATCTATGTACAAGGGATATTTTTCCATTATATTATACACTGATCTCTTTTTTTCAGAGTATTGTAATTTTCAAATTATAGATCTTTTCTTTCCTTTGTTAGATTGATTCCTAAGCATTTCATTTTTTAAATGCTATTGTGAAAAATGTGGTTTCCCTAATTTTTCTCTCAGTGACTTTGTTTGTGTAGAGGAGGCTATTGACTTTTGAGTGTTGAAATTTTATCCAACTATGCTACCAAATTTGCTTAATAAATCTAGAAGACATCTGGTAGAGTATTTGGAGTCTTATATGTAGTACATGCCATCTGTGAATAATGATAATTTCAGTTCTTCCTTTCCTATTCTTATTCCTTTTATTTCTATCTCTTGACTAATGTTTCTGTAACTATATTGGTTGTTTCCAGAACTTCATTGAATAAGAGTGGTACTTGTGGACATCCCTGTCTTGTTCCTGATTTTACAATGAAATCTTTTAGTTTTTATATCTTTAGTATGATGTTGGCTGTTGGTTTGTCATAGGTGATTTTTATCAGAGTGAGGTATAGATCATCTATGTGGATTTTCTGTAGAGTTTCTATCATGAATGAGTGTTGGACTTTGTCCAAGGCTTTTTCTGCACTTATGGAGATGACAAAAATCACATGATTTTTGTCTTTGGCTCTATTGATGTGGTATTCTTTTATTGATTTGCATACATTGAACCATCATTGGATTCCTGGAATGAATCCCCATGGTCACAATGTATAATCTTCTTGATGATTTGCTGCATTGTATTTGTTAGTACTTTATTGAAGATTTTGGTACCTATGTTCACTAGGGAGAGTAGCCTGCAGCTCGCACTTTAGCCTGGGTCTTTCTCTGGATTTGGTATGAGGGTAATACTTGCATCTAGGAATGAATTAGGAAGTGTTGCTTTCCTTGCAACTTCATTAAAGAGTTTATGGAGAACTGGCATTAAATAATTTCTAAGTATCTTGTTGAAATTAGCATTGAATTTGTCAGGACCTAGGATTTTCTTTGTTGTTAAATTTTCAATTACATTTTCAATTTCATTAATTGATATTAGGTTATTTAGAATTTTTGTATCTTCTTCATTCAGCCTTGGTAATTTATATTTATCTCAGAATCTGTCCATTTCTTCTGTTTTCCATCCAATTCAAGCAAAGATTTTTGAACTGGGTACCGATGATCCACTTAATTTGCATTGCATCTGTAGTGATTTCATTCTTTTCATTTCATAATGCATAAATTTGAGGGGTTTTTTTCTTTTTTGATAAAGTTGGCTAAAGATTTATCAATCGTATTTACTTTTTTGAAGAGTCAACTATTTAGTTTATTATTTGTACTGTTTTCTTAGTGTCCATTATGTTAATTTCTGCTTTAATCTTTTTTTTTTTCTTTTTTGCAGTTTTATTGAACACAAATAAATATGCACACAGGCCGTCTACTCACTTTCTTCACTGTGTGTCCTGGCATTGGGATTGGTGACTCGGATGGCTAGCTGGGCTGCTCTTTTCACGATGGCCTTGTGGTTCTTAGAGGGAATGTTGTGAGCAATCTTGGCACAGTAAGACTTGTTGCACATCAGTAGCACCTCCAGCTCCTTTACATTGTGCACCAGGAGCTTCCGGAAGCCTCTAGGCAGTATGTGCTTTGGCTTTTGGTTACTTCCATAACCTCTGTTGGGCATCAAGATCTGGCTCTTCAACCTCCTCCACACCCTGTTGTCGAAGCCTCTGGGTTTCCACCAGTTGCGCTTCTTTTGGACTTATCAGTCTGACTGGTGCTGGAAGGACTTCTTGGTCCTCTTTCTGATGATCTTGGGCTACATGAGGGCTCTGAGGGCTGCCATGATGCCAAGTGGGAGATGGCCGCCACCTCCGTAGACAGCACCAAGGAATAGAGTGTACTTTTGTTTTTAAAAAATATTTAAAAATTTTTATTTATTTATTTATTTATTTTGATCTCATCACACATCTTGGACTTATAGCAATCCTCATGTCTCAACCTCTCCAGTGATGGGTAGACAGACATGTACCACCATGCCGAGTTTTGGTGGCTGACATTCAGTACTGGGGATCAAACCTGAGTCCTTGTACTTGCAAGGCAGGTGCTTAGACAGCTGAACTATCTCTCTGGCCCCTACTGTAATTTTCAATGTATAGATATATTACTTTGTGTGTTAGATTGATTCTTATGTATTGCATTTATTTGGATGCTATTGTGAAGTTTGTGGTTTTCCTAATTTCTTTGTGAGTTTATTATTTGTGTACAGGAATCCCATTGATTTTTGAGTGTGGATTTTATTTCATACCACACTACAGAAATTAATTATCCAATCTATAAGTCTTTTGGTAGAATTTTTGTGGTATTCTATGTAGAATATCATATCATTTGCAAAGGAAGATAATTTATCTTATTTTCCTATTTTTTTATTATTTTATTTCATTCTCTTTTTTAATTGCTCTGGCTAATAATTTCAGACTGTATTGACATGAGTACTGATAAGAGATAATCATGTGATTTTTTTTTTCTTTGAATCTGTTATTATCGGTTATTACCTTTTTAGACCTGTGCATATTGGATACCCTTATAACCATGGAATGAATTCAACTTGGTCTTATATGTAATCTTCTTGCTGATTTGCTTCATTGTGTTTGCCAGTATTTTGTTGAAGATTTTTACTTCTATGTTCATTATGTAGTTTGGCACGTAGTTTTCTTGTTTGGCTTGGTCCTTATCTGGATTTGGTATCAGAGTAATTAATACTGGCTTCCAGAAATAATATTGGAAGTATTTCTTTCCTTTGAATTTTATTGAAATATTTTAGCATTAGTGGCTTCATTTTTCTCTAAATTTCTTGTAGACTTCAATAGTAAATCCATTAGGACCTGGGATGTTTCTGTTTTTGTTTTCAATTTTTTTTGACTAATATGAGGTTATTTAGAAGTTCTTAATCTTCTTGATCCATTATTGAAAATTCATATGTATCTGAGAATATGTCCATTTTGTCTCTGCTTTGCATTTTATTGAAAATGAGTACAGGCTTGTTAATCAGGTATTAGTGATCCAAATATCCCCAGGATACATTGTGATTTCACCTCTTTCATTCCAAGCTGATGGCTTATTTAAATTGTTCTTATAAATGTGGTCTTCACCTTTTCTTTCTAATAAGTACTTTAGAGACTTATAAAGAACTGATTTGGTGGTCATGAATTTTTTCAGTTTTTCTTTTTCTTGGAAGTATCTTATTTCTTCACTGATTTTAAAAGATAGTTTGGCAGGGTATGCCAATGTGGGCTGAAGGTTGTTTTCTTTTAGATATTGAAATACTTCACTTGAACTGCTCCTTAATTTGAGAGTTTGTGTTGAGAAACCTGATGTGAATTTAATGGAATCTGCTCAGCAGATGGTGTGTTTCTTTTCTCTAAAAGCTTTCAATATTCTGCTTTTATGTGGCATTTCTGGAATCTTGTTTACTATCTGCCTTGGTCTAGATGCATTTTGCTCATGCTATTCTGTGCTTTGTATGCTTCATTTATTTGTATGTTGAGTACTTTCTATTTTTTTCTTAGAAATTATTTTATTTTTCATCAGCCTCATTCCCATTTTCCTTAAGTGTCTAGAGAGCAGTTTGAGACCACTCAGTGGTGGTTCCTACCCACTCAGTGGCCTGAATGGTGGGGGCTGCAGACCAATCTTCTGTGGCCAGCTGAGCTCTCCAGTCATCAGTAGGGAACTACCAAATGGGCATAGAGCACCTGCACACCCTGGGACCAGTCTGAAACCTCAGACTGAGCAGCAGTGAACTCTGGAGCTTGTGTAGTCCAATTACCCTGAAAGTTTTCCTTGGTCACAGCCTTTTCCGCAGCAGCCTGCTCTTCTTTTTCAATCTCTTCAGGATTCCAGTAGAAGTAGAAATCAGACATGACTTCCCGTGGGTGTTCACGGGAGATGGTGCCACGCATGCGCAGCACTTCTGGGGCCAGCATCCACCACATCAGACCTACAGAGTGAGCTCCCTTATTGTTTCACTGGATGGCAATGTCCACAGAGCACATAGGAGAATCTGTGTTGTACTGAGCAATGGTTGGCAGATTGCTATAAGATATCTTCATTAGGGGCTGGTGGTCAGCCCTGGAGTTAGTTACCACCAGAAGACATGGCTCTTTGAAGGCTGCCTGGATCTGGTTAGTGAAGGTTCCAGGAGTGGAGCTGGTCTGGAATAGCTCCAGTTGCAGCACAAAACTTCAACCCAGCCTGCTGGACAGTGTTCTTAGAGGATATGACACAGATGTCAGCAGGGCTTTCAATGATCAGTATGACTCAAGCTACAAGGAGCTTATCCCAAGTCCACTTTAGATTTATAAGGTAGATTCTATCACTTTTCCTTTTAGAGATATATTGCTTCATTTGGAAATAGAGGTTGGTGCCACCTAAGTGGGTTCCTACAGAAAAGAAGACATCCTTCTCCTTCGTTTGCAGAACATCAAGGGCTCCAGACATTGTGCAGTTTCGCTTTTTTTTATATATTTTTTTCCATTTATTTTTATTTTATTAAAATACAAATGTCAATCAGACAGTTTCAAAACACCTTAACCATACAGAGTCGATGAATTAATACATTGCAAACTGTTTTCATAACGTTTTGGTATTGTACAAGGTGCATACATGATATTATATTTACAGGTTTTTTAATAGCTGAATTATATCAAAAATTCAATAATTATTTACCTAGTGGATGACCATAGCACTAAAAGCCGACATAATATCCTGTGCAACCACCATTAGTGCAGATCTTGCCTATCATAGAATTATGTAGAAGCACAGCATTATCTATCCCTGCTTTAATCTTTATAATTTATTTCCTTGTATGAGCTTTGCACTTCTTTTTCTAGAAGCTTGAGTAACAAATGAGATTGCTTATTTGTGCTTATTCTGTTTTGCTGATGTGAGAATTCACTACTGTGTATTTCTTTCTTTGGATTGCTTTCATTCTGTCCCATAAGTTCCAGTATGTTACACCTGCTTTCTTATTTAGTTGTAGATGTTGTTTAATTTCCTAGACAATTTCACCTGTGACTCATTTGTCATTGAGGATGGTATCACTTAATTTCCATGTGTTTGTGGAGTTTTTTTCAGGTGCTTTTCCCAATGATTGCCAATTTCATTCAGTTATTGTCAGATAATATTCATGGGAACAACCAGACACTTAAAATAGCAAAAGAACTTGGCAACAAAGGCAAGGCAGGAGGCATCACAATACCTGAATTTAAATTACACTACAAAGCTGCTATTCTAAAATTAGCATGACACCGGCAAAAAAACAAGGTCAAGAATCAATGGAACAGATTAGAAGATGTAGGTACAACTATAAACACCTTCAGTCACCTTATCTTTGACAATGGGGTCAAACATGTTCCCTGGAAAAAAGATAGCCTATTTAATACATGGTACTGGAAAAACTGAATCTTTAACTGCCAAAGTGTTAGGCCCATATATATCACCATACACTAACCTAAAATACAAATTGATCAAAGTTCCAAATATTAAAATAGATATTACCTCGCGAGTGTAAAAAATTGAAAGAGTAAATAAGATTCAAAATGTACAATAGACTCTGGAAAGAGAAAGGAACTGCTCAAAAGAAAAGAAACAATTGGGATGGGACAAAGGAAAGTAGAAGGAAAGGGAAAGATATATATGCAGGAGGAGAAGAGATACGGTGACCACTGCTTAAAGTCAGGGAAACCTCAGGTCTGCACTGACAAGTGGCCCAAAGGGACACAGTACAGGATAACTTTGCTTTTTATATGGTAGAAATTACTATTCGTTCCCTTGCTAGTGCTTCTTAGGCTTCTGAGGTGTGCTAGGCAGTAGGTGAGCAGCTGTGATACAGCGGACAGGAAAACATAGGACTTTGGTATGAAAACAGAGGTCAGTGAATCAACACAGCCGCAATGTTGATAGAAGGAAAGAAGAGAGGCTGTAGCAGTGCGTTAGAAGCTGTGCATGTCCCTATGTGCCTGCACAGCTCTGTGCTGTGGTTACCTTAGAGTACATATGGTCCCCAGGGGCACGGGAAGATTTCTCAGGAACTGATTTTTCTTGAAGCTAGGCATGGTGCCATATACCTGCAATCATAGCACTTATGCAGGCTGAGAGGAATTACAAAGTTCAAGGCCAACCAGGGGAACTTAGTGAAACTGTCTCAAAGGGAGGTTTGGGAACGTAGCTTAGTTGTAGCGTGTCCCTCTGTTCTATACCCAAAGCTGCCACAAACAAGCAAGCCAGCAGGTGATTTTCAGCTGAGATGTGGGATAAGGAAGTAACCAGGAGAAGAGGTAGGGTGTGGTGGAAAAAGACGGAGGGCAAAGGTAGCTGCAATTGCAAAGACCTGGGGGGCGGGATCCACCTGTTTAAGAACTAAAGGTGCTTGGCAAGTTACGTGTGGTGGAGCAAGGACAGCCCTGTGGATAATTTCACAGCTCCAGGACCCAGGCACTGTGAGTACACCAGGTCCAAACTACAGTCATGAGCACAGCTACCATGAATTTAGGACGTTCCCATAATGGGTATAATGGCTGCGGTACACACGTCAGGGATAATGACTCACTTGGCCACACAACTATGGGAAGGAAACATCTACTTGTCCCATTTTTTTCTATTCCTATTCGGAAACTGAGATAAAGAAGTAAGGGAAATTGGCCCAAGCCAGAGACAGGGGATACAGCTCACTAGAATAAGTGCCTGCCTGGCAAGCACAAGGTCCTGAGTTTGATCCTTGTTGTTGCAAAACAAAAAAACAACAACAAAAATGACGTAGTGCTGGGAACAGGTTTCCTGTGAAGCAGACTAGCTCCAGCACCCTTATCATTCTGGTCAGAAGCACAACAGTGCTTGTAACATCCTAACTGTACCCCAAGAACACAAGCTGTCCTGATATTTACTTTACAGAAATCAAACAACAGTAAAATGTTGGACATGCTGTTATTTTCTCCTCAGTGAGCTAAAAATTCTCTTATAACCACAGTGAATTATTATCCTGTCTGTTTTAAATGAAAAATGAGGTGAGATAGCTCAGCTAACTGAGCACCTGCTTAGGCAAATGCGGGGACCAGGGTTCAATCCCCAGCACTGCCAGCTGTACACACACCTGTAATTCCAGCACTGGGAAGGCTGAAAATAAAATGATCACTATGAGTCTGAGCTGCACAGTGGGATCCTGTACCAAATATGCCTAAAAAGCAAAAAAAGGAAGAAAAGAAGAGAAGGAAGGAAAAGGGCGGAGGAAATAACTTTGTTGCCATGGAGAGGAAACAGTGCTAAATTGTTATTGCTGAGGAATTCTTTGGGATAAAGAAATGAAATAAGCTTTTCATATCATTCTAAACAAGTAGCTGTTTCCATGATCATGTATTTTAAAAATTAAAATTAAACATTGCCAATATTCTTGCTCATAAATAAATTTATAATGCTTTTGGAGCTGAAGCAAGATATTCTTAAGAAAGGAATCACCGAACTCAACCTTCACCTATGCTATAAGAACACGGAGTCATTGAAGAGACATCAAACAAACCACAGAGAACATTTGTTTGGACAGGAAGTGAGTGGTGTGCACATAACCGAGGTACTGTACGTTCTGACAATGTACACTTTCCTGGTAACGGGAAGAACCTGCTGGGGAGAATCTGGTACTGCCACGGCCAGTACACAATGTATTGTGCAAACTGGCATCAATCACAAGCATGGTGGAAGCAAAACTGCAGTGCAGTTGGACTGAATTTTAGTTTTAACTCATCCGTTACTGGACTGATCAACCAAGACATTTCAATTCTTGATATTCTCCAACTGCGATTTATTTATCATGCAAGACTAGCTGTGAGCTCTGGTCTTTTACTGTACCGTGCTGGGACCTTTCAGGTCATAACTTTCCAGAAAGGATAGAGCTATTTTTTCTCTAAATAAAGTTTCCAGACATCTATGTTCACTTTCCTGAGCAAAATGAAAACTCATTTTGCTTTATATATAATGTTCTACATTTGTCTCCAGTTAGTTTGATCTCTTCCACAATGTTCAGCGAGTGATGTTGTTTCTTAGGGTAAAGCTTCTGAATAGCAGTCCTCAGACCTGGCAAGTGCAAGGGCCTAAGTTCAATCCCTGGTTCTGCAAAAAAAAAAAAAAATGTTATTGATACATTTTAGATATACATAATGAGCACATTCATTGTAGGCAATTTGTACCTGTACGTAATTGCTGCTTTTTTTTCTCCCTCTCCCCTCCTTTCAACTTTCTTTCCCTTGTTTATTTATAAATGCTTTGTTTCCACTTTTCCTTCTGTTTTTTTCCTTGCCTCTTCCTCCCTTTCCCCTCTGTGCTCCCTTGCCCCACTTTTCATTTGAACATCTTATCCTCATTTCCCAATATCTGTTATGCATTTTGATCCTTATTTCCACTTTCAGTTTCCCACACCAAGGAAATAACGAGGTATTTAAACATGTGTGTCCGATTTCTATCGCTTAAGAATATGGTCCCAAGGTGCATCCATTTAATTTGAAATGTTTGTCCTTCCTTGAGGCAAATCCATGAAGACAATCATAAATGAAATAATGTAAAAGAACTAACACGGGGACATTTGGGAGGTATGAGTAACTTTCAAGGTGCTGCCTGGGAGTCTGAGTTCTACTGCCCCTATAGAATATCAGGAATCCTCGTGGTCAGGTGGTCTGAGAGAGATAAGAACAGAGAAAGGGTGAGGGGCTGTACACCCAGTGGACAGGCGGTAGCAGCTGCTGAGGTCCCTGCAGCATGGTCACCTACCTGCGGTCTCCAATTTGCACGCAACCAGGCCACCCACTTGCCTCTCAGGGGCAATGGGAAGTATCTGCCACGGGCACAGGATTTCTGTGATGCAAGGTAAATAAGGCTAGAGATGCACTGTGCAACACAGTGCCTGGAGTTACCACAATGCATGGGGAAGCTCCAGAGGCACAACTGGTTACCGCTGTTATATAACAACAATGCATGGTGTTCTTAAAATGTACTAAAAGGGCAGTGAAGTGTTCTCATCACAAATGACAACAATGTCAGTAACAAAGAGGGTATACAGAAGCATGGTTATGGAATGGATTGCATAAAGTGCGCTTTAAAAGAATCAAATCATACAGGTTAAATATGTGCAACCCTGAAGCACAGATGAATATTTGCACATGAATGTCTGCATGCCTGCATGGATTTCTAACACCTACTAGCTTAAGGGAAACTTAGTCGTTATTGTCCTCCACAAGAAAAGTAAAGAGCATTGTATTGGATGGGTCACCATGGACCTATAGTTCCAAGAGGAACAATGAAAGGAGCAGATGTCCTCTCCTCTGTTTCTCTGACCCCACCAGAAGACTATGAAGTGCACAACTCTTAGCTGGGTCAGACAAACCTCCAGCAGGGGCCAGAGTCATAATCTGAGGCAGAGTTACTAGACGAAGATGCTTCCTACTTCCTTACAATGAAAGGAAACAAAGCCCAGATCTTTCCACGGAGGGAAGACAGCACCAGTTCAGACGGATGCTAAAAGACCAAGAAAAGACTAAAAGGAAAAAAGTATTTTATTAACACATTATGTTGGAGCAGATTTTTCTTTGATCTTCAGCTGTTTCCAGGATATGATGGCATATAGATTATTTAGTAAGTTCTTTCCTCTCTGTGTCTGTGTCTGTGTCTGTGTCTGTGGAGTCTTTGTCTGTCAGTCTCTCTCTCTCTCTCTCTCTCTCTCTGGTGGTATCAGTGATCAAATTTAGGACCTTGCACTTGCCAAGCAAGCACTTATTCCACTGGGCTATCTCCCCAGCCCAGTATCTTTATAATTATAAACCTTATAATGAGTTTCTTTTCTGAAAAGTGCAATAGATACTGGGAAAAGAGAATGAACTTATTCAAAAGTAAAGAATTACTGAGTTGAGGAGAAGGATAGGAGAGGGAGTGGGAGAAGGAGATTTATTTAAGTATCTAAGAAGGATTGTTTGTACAACTGTACTGTGGCTTTCTGCTGGTCTGTGGAGAGGAGAGGATAATGCTTAATTTGTTTTGTCTCCTTTTCCCAATTGTTTCTTCTTTTTCTCTTACATTCTTTTTTTTCTCTTTTTTTTGTTTGTATTTTTGCGCAGGATTTCATCACTCAGCTTTGACTTGCAGGGATCTTCCTGTCTTCAGCCTCCCCAGCACTGGTATCTCAGGTGTACACCACCAGGACCAGACTTGGCGTCACCAGCTCAGTTATCAGCCTGGGAGACAGGGCTGGCACAGCAGGCAGAGCCTGGGATTGAACCCTGGACCCTGCCTTTGCATAAGTAGCTGCTTAATCCACTAAGCTATGTGGCCCACCCTCTCTGTATTTCTCATATATTTCTTTCTTCTTCCAATTTTGTATGCATCTGACTAATAATATTAATAACTGGTTGGAAGACAGCACTATGCATTACAATAAGTACTGTGCAATTTGTATTTCTTTGTTAAATGAAATTCTATATCACTTGTAATTTTTGTTTTAACCCTATTTTATGCTCTAAAAAATAATAAAAAATGGTTTCTTCATGATGAAATGCCAGGCAACCCACAAAATACCATTTCTTATATTATTAAAGTATGTGCTGGTAAAATAATAATTTAGTGATGGTTGTTACTAATTTAGTGATGGGTGTGTGTTCTGATGTCTCAAGTCACTGTCTGTTTAAAAAGAGGTGTTGGCCAGTATCAGTGTGTCAAGGGAACAAATTTTGATGATAAAGAGACCAAAACTACCTTCTGATTTGTTGCTTTTGTATGTTTGTTTGAACATACTGTGCTTAGTGACACCTTCACTAACACAGTAAAGATACCCGGAGACAAACACGCATTCGCTTTGCTTCCAATGGATGAACTCCTAGGTCATGCTGAAGTGTTTGCTTCCCTGCCATTGGTCCTGTGAGATCCGGAGGACTAGGGGCAAGTGTTTATGCCAAGTGACAGATAAGGCAACACGCCATACCTGCGATGAGTGGTCATTCTTTTTTCACTCAACATGAAATTCAAATTTCTCAAGGCTATTCACAATGAAATGCGTTAACCCTGAGATAATTGTTTTCCACTTTCATCTTCTTTACTCGGGATGTGGAAATTACACAGTTGTTCCACCAGCACAATCATTTTTAATTCTACTCCTTCTTTAAACTTCTCACACTTGGAAGAAAACCCTCCTCTGTCTAACTGGTACACGAGTGTTGCCTCACCCATCACGGCACACACCTACCCCTCCATAAATATTGGGTAACTGAAAGAAGGCTTTTTCTTTTTCTTTTTTTTTTTTTTTTTCAAAACTGGGGATTGAACTCAGGCCTTTGCACTTGCCAGGGAAGCACTTATTCCACTGAGCCATCTCCCCAGCCCCCTGAAAGAAGGCTTTTTGATAACATGGTAACATTTGTCATTTTCTTTCAGGAAGTTTCCACTTCTGCCTAGCTGTAGTTCTTGAAGGGGGAGCGATGAGGGCACACTGGGATTTTTCTCCCTTAATGATTGGAAGTTCACCTCTGATAACCTTACCTGAGTGATGGGCATTTGGGAAAGACTATAATCCCATAATGAGATCCCCACTGAAGGAATAACACTGATAAAGATGTAATTGTCCCTCTTTGTAATGCTATTTTGGTGATGCATTAATTATATCTTTGTTTCACCTGCATAGTTTTCAAGTTGTATACTCAAAAGGATTAACTTGATTGGCTAAATCAAGATGCATGTTGAAACTTGTACATTAAGTTGTTAGTTGTACAGTAAGTACAGATAGGATAAGTATGTGATGAAAGTTGCTTATTACTCAGCTTTAAATAGATTGTTGTGATCAGAGCAAATGATTTTACCTAGAGACACTCATTGAAAACACATTTCTTATTCATAGATCTGGAGAGTAAGCTTCATGTTTCATGCTTCCTTCTCCCATGTGCATAGTTAATGTACTCGACACTAATTATGTGAGATTATAACTTTTCTTCAGCCTAATTGGGCTGATATAACTGAGTAGTTTGTGAGCTGGTCAAATTATTATCCTATGTCAATATAAAACAGAGGTTAAACCCTGTTTTATTTATTAATTCGCAACATTTGTGGTTTTGTAAGGAAGGGTTCTGTAGACAGGGATAGAATACTAAGAGCAGTTGAACTTTGCTAGAGGAATTCTTGTAGGAGCAATTAAAAGGGCAAGGATAGAGAGAGAGGAAAGCCAGATGTGGAAAGACTTTAGGTAGTACAAATGGCATCAGAACAAAGGAAGGCATGCTCTCTGATGGAGAGACTAATCAGGGGCAGAGCTGACTTGGAGGAATCCAGATACACAGAAAACAAGGTCGCCATCCCTACATGCCTCCATTCTGTTGTAGAGGCAGCTGCCTAACTCAAAAGGAAACTCGTGTTTAGTGTACAAAATATGCATACCCACTTACAGATAAACATCAGCATACATATGTACATATGTATGTATTTCTACTCTAAGATCGCTATCTTACTGCACTACACCTACATGTACCTTATTTAATCACTAACTCTAAGCTGACTTTAACATCTCTGCTTGACCAACTTTATAAATCCCAGATATAAGGCCCTAACAGGGAAAAACAGGCAGGAAGAAATTAAAGTCCACCAAAAGGAATGATCATGTAGGTAAGTGTGCCTGGATCAGGGTCTTGTGGCCCGAGAGTCATCCAAAAGCACCCCAGGAACCAAGCAGGTTGCTATGAGTTGCAGGTGCTTACCTAGAAGGAAGGGCACCTAAAACCTGAAGAAAGAACTCAGGGACATAGGCTTGAGGCTATTCATCCAGACTCCTGCTCTCTCCCTGTAACAGCTTGTTCTTGCTTTTTTCTTCCTTATAAGCACAGCGTCTTCCTTTCCTAAACTCTGTTACTCCATCTGTCATTCTGCCCTTATTGGTGCTGAGTTCATGACTCCAGGTGGCTGCTCACTCTGGACTCAACTCTTTGAAGAAACAAATGCATCATGCAAGAGTTCTGATGGACAGAAATCTGAAATACTACACAGCGCTCAAATCCAGGGGTCAGCGAATTGCATCCTGCTGAGGGCCCTGAATAACAACCTGTTCCTTGATGACTTCAGCTCCTCTAGGCCACTTGGGTCTTGGGATCACGGTCCCTTGCTCCATGCCCAGAGCATCCGCACAGCATCTCCTGGAGCATCACGCCCATCCTGTGCCTCTGATCATCCTTCATTATGAATTGGTGCCACCCTGATGATCCAGAGTAATTTCCCCATCCACATTCTTAGTGCTTCATCAGCTGTCCATGTGTAGTGTGTTCACAGGCTCCAGGGCACAGGACACAGACTTCTTCTGGAGATTTTTTGTTCTCTCCACTAGTTTATATGTATGCTTTGCTAATAAGGAGGTTACATTCCATCTTCTGCTTTTTTAATCTCTAGAATAAAATTCTCCTCAACCTCAGCATTTCAAGAATTAAAGCAGGCAATGAGTGTGAGAAAGTGCACAGGCTGGTGTGTGTCCAGAGAAGCAATAGTTGAGTCTGTGTGTGTTGCACTCTGCTACACCCTTGGACCATACTGCTGCTTCCATAGACTTTGATTAGATAGATGCAGACACTAGAAGAGCAGATGCCCTATGTTCCCATTTCCTTAAATGCTAGCATCTTCTATTTTCAGTTTTTTAAGCAGACAAATCTGACCCATTTCCCTCAAAGGGAAGAAATAATGAGACACTAAGAGAGAATAGTAAGAGGTATGTCAGGAGGCTCTGGCTGCACAGATAATTTCAGAGTGGAGGAGAGTAGCCTGACCCAGATGCCCTGGAGACAGTACCCCAACCCCTCCATCCTTGGGTGTTGGCCTGAGGCTCTCAGTTCTGCTGGTTGCCACAGCAATCAGCTCATGGGATAGTGAATGGAAAACACACAACACACACGCACATGCACACACACACGAGGTGGACAGTCATAATTTCAATCAAAAGCAACATGTTACTACAGTACTCTGTGCAGCAGACTTCAATAGGGTGTGTGTGGAATCCGTGAAACTCTCCCCTGTACTTCTGAAAATTATATAAAGAAAACTACATTGTACAAGTTTGTAAAAATCATAGATCTATTATCAAGTGAACATTTTTGATTTTTGAAAAAATTATAACAACTAATTCATATACGTGTAACTAGTCTTTTTAGCAGTTTTGCCAATAGGAAAAACTTATTTTTATTTCTAATCTAATCCCAGTGTTTCTTGCAGAGAAGAGAGAATCAGCTACATTTTGTGTGATAGTCTAACACTTGAAGACTGTCATGAAAGCTGCTGCAAAATTCATAGTATCTGCCACTTTCACATGTATCTGCTAGCTATTTCTTCATTTCCATAAACAATGAAGAGACTTGTTGGTTTTTTGGCTCTTTCATAACTTGCTTTGTTTTAAGATGCACTTGGGGAATTTAGTAGGTATTTGAACAAATTTCATCAGCAAATATGTACTGCATAACTCTTATCTTCCAGAAGGAAGTGATGAGGGTGGGACTGGTGCCCACAATCCTGTTCTCGTGGACTTTCCAGGACAGAATCAAGACAGTTGGCTGCAACATGACATCTGTTCTCCTGCTGTAGTGATCTTTCCTATGCAGGAAAATAACTAGTAGAACAACATATGTGACGGGACAGGAGCCCTGAGTGTCTGTGCTTCAGGTGGCTTTGAAGAATCCCTCTCTGCTGTCTGCAAGGAGGTGGCCATGGATCCCCCTGCTGGTTGCAAGCAACTCTACAAAAAACCAAAATCAGGTGAGCTTACCCTGGTAGCTGCACTATAGCAAAACAAAAACAAGATAAGACCTTAACTCTGAGTACAGACAGAATTAGAAAACTCCAAGTTACAAAAATACCAAACATCCTCTTTATCCAACTACTATGAATAATCTGGATTCTTGTTGATTCTCTACCAATTATGGCTTTCACCTCACACTCTTCCACCTAGGTAAAAAGTAAGACACTTGATCCTATAATGACCAACACTTTCTTACACCCTCTAATCTAGAAGCACAACCATGCTTCACTAAATCCCCTCTAAGATTACATAACCCAGCCCGAACCTGGGATATGGCTCATTCCCAAAACCAGGTGTGTACTGCCTTCCCTGTAAGGATACAAGCAACCTAGCACTCACAGACGTTCCTAATAGCATGTGGCTAGAAAGCATAGACAGAGAAGTCTCCTCCAATGAGCTGGAAATTGGCTAAAACTTGAATAAATAAAGAATATAAGCAGAGCAAGAGAAGCCAGTGGAAAACTCCCATGGCTAGGTAACACCTGGATGAGTTCAAAGAAGAGCAAAGATACAGAGATATCCAAAGTGAGAGACAGAGGTGGATGAAGTTAGAGTCTAGATTTCAAGGTGGTTTGAATGCTACCATGCTACAGAACGAGAATTTGCGCCCTCTCCAAATTTATGTGCCCTAACCCTCTTGCGATGGTCATTGGTGATGGGGACCTTGGGGGAAAGTGAGACAAAGTATGGTCTTCAGAGTGTGGTCCTGGCCAAAGGAGGTTAATGCCTCTATAAAAGAGATACAAGGGAGATGGTTCTCTTTCTGTTTCACTCACAAGGAAAGACAAGTGGCCACACAGTGAGTTGTCCACCATTCATCTGCAAGCCAAGAAGAGGCCCTTCCTTGAATCCAACTGCACCAGAATTCTGGCCTCAGACCTCCAGGCCCTGGACTAGGTAAGAAAAAATTGTCTTTATCAAAGGTGTCAAAGCTGTGGTATTTTGTAATGGTATCTTGGAGAAAGATATGGGCTAAAAGTGTGAACTTTCAGCTCTCGCCAAGTGATTTGGCAACATTTGGAGGATTTAAGCACAGGAGACATATCACATAACTTATCAGGCAACTCTGTTAAGAACATGTAATTGTCAGAGAGCCCAGAAAAGAAGCCTGGGATCTACAGAGGAACCTGGACAGGAGAAGACAGTGCATTTGTCCAGGGTACAATAATGTAAGTGGTCAGGGGTGGAACTCAAGGACAGAACATCCCATTGAAATCCTGTCAATGGGACCCAGTGTACTTTGGAAGCAGAGCCAACAAATTTGATGCACCCATGAGGAAGGCAATAAGGTAGGGCAATAACTATATAAAATCCTGTGATAATAAATGGACTGAATTATCATTTAACTTGGATACACAAGGCAGGAGGATGAAGCACTGGAGACATTATGACTTAAAATTTAAATATGGACAACTTAAAATTGGAATGCCTTTGTGTACTCACCCAGAGAAACCTTATAGACAAATATCTAAATCTAAGACTTGAAGAATCAAATTATACATTTAGCAATTCTTATTCAATGGATGGCATTTCAGGCTGTAAGAATAAATAACCTAAGGAATGAAAATACCAAGGTCTGAGCCCTGGGACACAACAAAATCTGGAGAAAGAACAGGTGTTAAAATAAGAAAAATCCCATACAAGTAATCAAATCCTCGATCAGGGCATGCTGGTCACCCAGCCCTAAGTGTAGCGAAGAACGAGTTCAGCCTGCAAGAGTGAAGTTCTTTTAACATCACTAGAGAATGTATTTGTGGGTGCCACAGGGCAATGGCTAATATCCTGGGAGCGGCAGAGAAGGCCTCGTTCATTTTTAACCTTGTGTTCTCTGTTTTGTTCTGTGGAGCATGCAGGTGCCTCTCACCATCCCAGTGAACATCCAGGAACTGCTTTAAGAGGTGCATGCTGAGGCCCAGCAATTCAGCTTCCCCGGGGCCACTCCAGGAGAGGCATCCCAGATCTCGCATTTCAGTGAGCTCTCAGGTGGATCATTGTCTCGTACAAGAAGCTAGAGGACAACAGCCTGAGCTTATCTTCGTCTTTTCATGAAGAAGGAAGGAAGGAATTTGGTACTTGCAAAATTCACGACATTGTAATGGGCCAAAGATTGCTTAGGGTAGGCTGTATTCCAACATTGCCACTACTGCTTCTGACTGTCCGTCTCTTTTAAATATTTGCAGAGAGCTCCAATGTGATAAAATTAAGGGATGTATAGTAGTTTTTTCTAAATCAACCTTGGTATCAGAATGAAAACACCTTTGCAAGTGGTGTGTCACAATCAAAATTCAAGATTTAATTTAGAAAATCAGGGTTCAAGTCATAATCCATAGGAACATTGCAGAATGTTGCCACCCAAAAAGTGGAGAAAGAGTTTCTAAGGCAGAAGAAATCTTACGATGGTAGAATTCTTTGCTATCAGAGGTGTCTCTGAGACAGGTGACAAGACCTTACAATCTCGAGGGGATAAGGAATCTAGGTCCTGAGCTCCACACTTCAAGGGCTGTGACAAATAGCACCCAATCTGAAGACCCAGTAATGTGGGAACACAGGTTGTCTCAGCACATGCGGGCTAACGGACTGTGCCTGAGGGCCCAGTCTGGCCCTGTGGTGCAGCCTATGGGGTGAAGAAGCCCCCTAGCAAGGGCTGGGATGGCGCTACAGCCACAAGAGTGTGACATATGCTCTAAGTGGATTTAAATGAATTTACAGAAAGTTTTAATGCAAGTTTTTTGCCAAAGACTGCACTTGCTATTCTTATTAGGAAGAAAACAAAATTTCAGTGAAGAAAGAAGAGTAACCATGGAAGAGTGAGGGGCAGTAAGTCTTTATACTGTGCTCTGGTGGCACCCTCCTCAGGGTCAGTGAACTCAACAAGCACAGGGGAGGGGAGACTGTTGAGGAGAGAAATCTTACTTCATGAAGTGGAGATGAGGCATGTTTGCTTGGTAACTATTTCCATTTCGACATCAAGGTAAGAATATGAATGCTGAGAATTGGGACAGCTCAGGCCTGCACAGGATTATTCTCTCCTTTGATTGCTTTCCTTAGAGGATATGCTTTTTCTTTTTTATCAATTTATTAATAACCAAGCGCCTATCCTCCAATGTGTCAGGCCTAGCAACCACAACCCTTCAGGCTCCCAAAGAGAAAATGCCACAGTTGAGTAGGGATTTCTCTCTCAAAAAAGGAAAGGTACAGTGAACAGAAGAGAATAAGAATACAACAGTGCTTTGGAAAAGATATTACCTGAGCCACATGACATTCAAAACCCACAGTTTGAGTATGCGATGGAGACTGCCCCCATCCCTACCTCCATTAATCAGTTCCTCCTTTTCATCTAAACAATTTTGAACATGTTATTTATTGTTTAAAATGTACTATTTGTTCATTTCAAATTACCTTCTTTAAAACAGGAAGCAATATCACAAACACCTGTGTAACTGCCCCCCTGCAACACAACATCCTAAATTTTGCCAAATTTGCGTCAGATTTTTAAAAAGAAACACTGCATAATATATTCACTCAGATGCTCCCTGTGCTCTCTGTCTTATCGGATTCTCTGAATAAGTTGTATCTTTCCTCCATGTGCCGTACTCATATGGGACTCTCAGTACATGTCCATATTTAAAAAATTATACAAATAACATCTCTTGTTCATAAAATTCTACAACTCCTTTTGCTGAGGTAAAACTTACAAATTCTAAGTGGCTGATTTTGATGAATCTTGGTATTGTTATATAAATAGTGTAACGTGAACAGCTGACAAAGAAGAATTCCTCCCTGCTGAGAAGTTTCCCTGGGCCCCTCTGTGCTGAATGACTTCTCACTTAGAAGCACTGGGTGGAGTTCTAGGGGAGAGCGAGCATCCACTTGCTGGCCAGAATTCATCCAGTTCTGCTCGTGTGACCTCTGAGGCCACCTCCTCTTCTCAGAGCTGGTCCAAGATGTCAAGCAGCACCGGGCTGTCCTGCTCCTCCTTGGAGGAGATGGCCAGTCCTATGGCTCCGCTTAGCAGACAGCTGTGACCACCGTCCACACGATGGTGTACGCTGATATGCTGCTTCCCGGCAGCCTTCCCCTTTCAAGTGGAAGTTGAAATTGCTTTAGATGGATGATAAAGGACAGCAGACATTTAGATATGCATGTTCTCTTGCAATGGTGAACAGAAACAGTGAAATGACACTCAGGATTGGGAGGCAGGTTTTTTTTTTTAATGTATTTAGTACAAGGTCTCACTACACAGATGAGACTCATAGTGATTCTCCTGTTTCAGCCTCCCAAGCACTGAGGTTACAAATGTCACTACCACACCCAGGCTCAGTCACGGTCTCAGTGTGCCCCTGAGGCCCAGCTGGCATGACACTCTAGGGATTGAACCCTGGTCCCTGCACTTGTTTAAGCAGGTGCTTTAATCCAATAGGTTATCTGGCCAACCCCAGATTTACTCACCTTGATAGATACTGATTAGGACCATTCTCAAAATATCCAGCCCTGATCTCTGCTGTTCTAGGGTGTATAGGGTAAGCCAGCAGGAAACAGAGGCGGAACGGCTTGTCAGTGAAGACTGGTTCTACAGTGTGCATCACAATGACCAGCTATACAGCACAGTGACCAGTTGATCCTAAGAAATAAAAACAGGAACTGGAACTGTTACCTGGGCAACTAATGGAACCACCTCTGCTACACTTAAGTGTAACAGTTTTATTTTAGCTTCAAGGCTGGTGTGTGCTCAAAGTTGTCCCCTTTATGACAGGCTAAATTTCACGAAGTATTTAGATAGCAATTTAAAAATATAGTAGGTTTTCCAAAAATCTCTCAAGTAGCAAATAGGTAAAAGGCTTGAAAGAGACCATTGTAGTGCCTTTGTAAAGCCCACTGTAGCCTCAGAATCTAGTGTGAAGATAGGTAACAAGGTAGCGTCACAGATTTTAAAAGCAAAATATCCCCAAGCAAACAGGAGAGAATAGAGTGGCTGCATTTCGACTATGCTAGGTCAGGCTTGTGAGATGCTTCTGGAAAAACATTTATCTGTACTGTTCTGCAGCAAGTGTCTTTAAGCTTTGCCGAAAAGTAACAGAGAGTAAATATTTTAGTTTTTGCAAGCTGTATGTCTTCTTTTGCAATGTTTCAATTTTTGTTGTGTGGAAAAGTAGACAAGGACACATGGACACACACTGTTCAAATTAATTTTATTTATAGAAATGAGCAGGGGGCAAGGTTTGGGCATAGGTTTACAGACCTGTGACCTGTGGACTGTTCATTTCACTTTTCATTACTCAGGTATGATCAGAATTTGTCATGGCATGAGGTACCCAGACTTGAGCAACTTAAGCATTTCATAAAGTGTTGTACAAAGATACCCACAGACTAGGCAGGAGTAACAGTCTAAAAATAAATAATTACAACAAAACTTGTTAAGTACTTCAGAGCATGTATCCCAAGCAACCCAGGGTAAAAAGACCAACCTTGCTGTTGTCAAGGTAGAAAACTCGCCTGCTAGCCCTCAAGCACAACTCGCTAATGCCACGGACCCAGAGACTTCAGACAGGAAAAGCTTTTGCAATCAAGTCCAACTCCTCATAGTGCTACCCAAGGAAACAGTGGGTAGCGTAGTTTGCCACAAAAATGGAGACAAAAAAATAAAGAAAGGAGAGGGAAAAAGGATACAAAAAAAAGAATTAAGATGTGTCATGTCCATGTACCGATGCCCCACAAGGAATGTAAACAATGCATACTGCAATGTGCACTAATAAACAAAAGCCGGGGCTTGGAAATGTTATATATAATTTCACATACTGCACGTGTACTTTTGGTAAGGGAAAGAATGCATTAAATTGAATCATTTGTGGAAAAGATCCTCAGGTACACTATGTTGTACTTAAAATAGTACCAAAAATTGGAATTGTTTTCTGGAAAATTGTTCTGTATTTTTGATTTGGATATGTATAGTTGTCATCTTGATCTGTATATTTAGTTTGATATGACAGCCTTTGCAAGGGTTAATACTTGCCATGTTGTTGGAAAGATAAGAATGGACTCTAAGATGCTATTTGACTACATGTTTTTATAAAGCCTTACAGTAGAAAACTGAATATTGAGAGAAATCTTGACAAACAGAACTGAGAAGAGGATGAACAGCTCACTGAGCAAGGAGCTAGAGCTTTCCAACCTGAAGGCTCTGCGTAGGAGAAGAGGAAAGGGCATGGCTCTCAGGGAACAGAATGGTTCCTAGTGTTGCCCTCAGCATAACCAAGCCTCACTAAAAAGGGGAAACTCCCATCTCCAGAGCAGGCCACTACCTCCACGGTCCGTGGTATGCATATGTAAAAACTATCTCAAAGAAAATGAGAGTGTTTCAGCGGTATGCTATCAAGTCCTGGAGACAAGAGTCCTGAGAAGAGTTGCTGGAAACGTGGAATGTTTGCTTTCAAAGAAGAGGTGTGTATAATAAAGGGTGTGTTTGTTTATTGATCATTATTTCATTAACTTAAATGACAATAAGTGCATGACTAAGAATGTATGAGAATGAATCAGTGGCATGGATTCCTGGGTGGGGCCCTTGCAGTTTTATGGTCTCCAGATTAGATGGTTACAATCACTTATACTTTCTGTTTGAATAGCAAATGAAGTGGATTCTGGTCCAACTCATCCCCAAATCCCCATCAGGACAAGTGTTCTAAGAAACACCTTGAAAAAATAATGACAGAAGTAGAAGTATAGGTAGATGGGCTCATTCGACCTTTACTGGAGGGAGCCCGTTGGATGCCCAGATGGAACAGCAGCAACATATTTCACAGCAAACACAGGGGCCACAGAGAAAGGCAGAAATCCTGGGTGCTGTCAGGAGAAAGTCTGCAGCAGGTTATCTGAACTCAAGACGGGCTGGTGTTCATGCCAGAAAGCTGGAACCCTGCACGAATTAACTGCTCGTGTAGTAACCAGCAGGGTTTTTGGTGTTGTTTTAAGATTGAATTCTGTCTTAATATTCTTTTAAAAATAGTCTGGTTCTACAGAACAGTGACAGCACTGTTGAGGCACTATCTGATTCTTTATGAAACCCATAAGAGTTCCATCTTCTCCAGGCAGCGATTAGTTTGTTACCTGTGCACAAAGTGGCAGTTGATTCTATATCTGTGCTCGAGGTCAGAAATGAACCCGTTGGTGTGGGTGTCATTCCTCCCAGAGAAAAGAGAGCTCAGGAAAAAATAGAAGCTCTCTCTGCATGCATTCATTTCTGTGAGGAACGACAAATATACATAAATTGAAAAACAAAGTAAAAGACAGATAGTAGGAAGCAGGGAGACAGGTGCTTTTCAGAAAGGAAGAGGACCGAGAGACGGAGGTAGGGAGCTGCGGGCGGGACAGAGGATGGAAACGGAGGAAGATGTGTCATGTACATGGGCCCACTCCGCATCAGCAGCACGATCGCCATGAACCACAGAGGCGGACTAATGACAGGGGCATGCAGTCCGCTGTGTGAGAGCCGGAAGCTCTCCCTTGACCTTCTTTTGCCACACAACGATTCCTAGAGCGCCCGCTTCTCTGTGGGCCTCTCCTTTCTGATTATATAATATCTAGAACATTGGCTGACTTAGAGGCTTGAAATGTCCCAGGACGCAGCATTTAGAATGTTAAATTAAAGGAAGCTTAAAACACATGCAATTTCCACCACGCACATGGAAGTGCTCTGAGGCACCCATGGTGCAGGTCCCAGCAGGGGTCTTCAGGCTGGCAGATACGCGCACAGGTGTGCACCAGCACAGAGCAGCCTTTCAAATTTTCTGTTTTATAATTCACAGTGCACACTGAAGACATTTAGATTTCTTAAGGTGTTATAAAATGTCTTTGTGTATAAATAATTAGCATTCAGATGACTACTTTGGTGTTACTTTATGAATTGAAGTAGATTTACTGATTAGATTACAAAAGTGGTTTTCTGTTTTCTGCTTGTTTACTTTACATCTGTGATTGGTGCTCCCTTTTCTGCTGAGGAAATAACTTCATCCTCACTGATTGACAACAGTTCTTCATATGTAAATTCTTTAACAATTATTTTGTCTGTTAGATATATTCTATGTGTTTCCCAGCTGTTGAATTGACTTTTAATTTTATAACAGCTTAGAGACAGATGAGCTTTTAAGTAGAATCTAGCAAATTATTCCTTCTTGATTTCCTTCATTGGTTTTATTTTGTAAACAATATCCTCTACTTGTAGTTGTTGAATTTTTTTCTACCTTTATTTTAGTGTACATAATAAAGGCCAAAACTATTATTTGGAAATAATTGATCATTTTCCCAGTTCAGTTTAAAAAAAAATCTTGAACATAATATTAAACAAAAAAAGTGCATATAGTAGCAACTAAGTTACGTACAATCCAAAAGGGTCCAGATTAGGTAAGAAGTACAATAGCAGCTTCTTCACAAGACAGAGAGGTTACGGAGATTGAGAGGGTTGGAGAACTGTAAGAGAAAGAGGAATTTAATTTATTACAATTAATTTAGTTTATTATAATTTATTATAATTTAATTTATTAAATTTTTGGCTTTGAGAAGTCCTTCTCAATTGAATGAAAAATAAGATTAAAAATATGCTTTTCCTTTAAGGCAGACTACAGCTAGATTTGACTTGGCCTGCAAAGGGCCTCCTGTGAAGTCCTAGCTGCCACATCTGATACTTAGGGGGTTGGAAGGACCCCTGGGATGGATGGATGGGAAGGTTTTGGACAAAGAAGATGTGTCTTTCCAGGGAACTCCAGAGCCCCAACCCTCTGTGAAATTTCTACAACAGCAGTCATCCCTTCTTCCTTTCATCCTGATTATCTCAGGCATTTTGTCATGCACCAGAACACTGGTAATGAACCAATTCCTCAATAACATTGCTTCTCAAAAAGACTACAAGTTCTAGGGATTCAGAGCATGGAAGTGGGGTTTTGACAGAAGAAACAGTGCTCATCAAATTACCCTTACCTCTTCATTGCTCATAACTAATCATCTGCACAATCTGAGGCATGAAGGAGTTTAGCTTACTTACATTCTTTGGGCAATGAATTTATATTTCCCATCAAGATGAAGAGTCTACTTCCTAACTTCTTGGATCTCCACTGAGTAATCTCCAGGGCTGAGGGCTGGAGTCACCCAAAGATGAATCTGTCAACTTGCACCAACTGTCACCTCAGCCTGGAATCCTCACCTGACCCTGAGCTGGTATCTATGTGCTGGCCCTTCAGGCCCTCAGGTCTACTCAGAGCTGGAAGGTTTCAGACTACTCTAACTCACAGAAGCTCAGCTTTCCAGTCCACCAAGCAGACCCTGCACTCCCTTCTATGATCTGTCCCGGAAGTTACACAGGCTACTTCCACCATGTTGCATGGTCAAGAAGCTAGTTGCAGGCTCATTTGTGGAAAGTACTACTGTAGCATCCTTAGAAAGTACAATGCAGCTACTAATTTTTTACTTGAGATATTTTTCATTGGTGTTGTATGTTTATGTTATAGTTCTTAAAATAATTCACTATATAGACAAGTGGGGTCATCCTTTTCATTAAAATACTACAAAAGTTGCTTGGCTGCTTTCTGAAATTCAGCATCTCTGAGAAGATAATTATACAAGTAGTGCTTATTTCTTATTACTCCGCCTCTCCATTGTGGTCCACTCTTGTGGTCTTGTTCATTGTTTTCTCCTCTGTGTGTGTCCCAATCTTGTATTAGGGACACACAAGACTGTGTTTAGGGTCCATCCAGAGAATCCAGCATGAGCTGCCTACCTCCAGGTCTTCAACTGGTAAGTGTAATGAGACATTTTCAGCACAATAAGGTAGCATTTGTGCTTCCCAGGAGTAGTACACAAATATATTTGGAGCGGGGGGAGCTCATGCATTCCACCACAGTGTACACAGACATTGAAAACTTGTTTAAATCGCCAAAATTCAAAACAAATAAAGTTGTGTCTGTATTCATGGATATACTTATGCACCTGCTCTATGGGATTTTCTTCTTTCATTTCTCTTTGCTTCGCACTAAGCCCTGTGAATTTTCAGGGTCATAATTTGCCCCATTTGTTTTAGCTTCCACAGTTTCCCCCATGATGCCTGGAACCACTGCTGTGTGCATTTGCTCAGTTGTCTTCTTCAGGGAAACACCTGAAGTCAAGCTGCAGCTAGGTGCATACTTCTCATCTCAGCACTCAGGAGACTGAGGCAGGAAGACTGGCAAGAATTCAGAAGCAGCCGGGGCTGTCCAGTGAGTTCAAGGCCAGTGAGATCCTGTCTCAAAAAGAAAATAAATAAAGAAATTATACGAAGTCAAGTTGATCGTCCATTGGATATTCACCTTGAACATCACCTTTCTTTGCTCTGGGAGACATTGGCACTATGCTCTACAATTCACTGTTGTTGGAACTTATTCTGGAGTACTGTCCAAAACAAAGTCCAGAAGTCAAGATATTTTAGGACAAAAAGCTAAGCATTGTTTTTTTCAATAGACCAGTAGAAAATTTTGCAAGCTTGTTTCTAATAATCTAAGCAACTAATTTAATGACAACAATATGTAATATAACAACCTTTGTTGAATTCCTATCAATTTTTAGTGAAATTCTATATCATTTCTAACGTTTTCATTTCACTGTTTTTTATTCTTTAAAAAGTAAAAATAAAAATAAAGTAAAAGTACTTAAAAAGCATCACCATCAAACCATAGAATGCCATAATTGGATCTCAGTTGAGTCCTAATTTAAATAAATGAATTTAAAAGTCTTTTCTAACTTAGATAAATGTTTAAATAGCACTGCAATTACGAATTATTACTAAATTTGTGGTAATGCAAACATAAAAAGAAATTTTAGGAAACGCTATTATATTTGATTTTCATTCTGTGAGATTCACAATGCTGCTCAGCCCAGCCTGCCTTGCAACTCCCCAGAGCCCCTACCCTCAAGCCAACCAGCCGAGTAAGATTTTTCTGACTCATCTGAATCCTTATCCACTCAAGCCCAGCCCGGAGAACTTTCAGATTCCCCGCGCTCCGTGACATTTGGAACCCCTGCCCCTAAGACCTCTGAGCAAGAGAGAATTTCTGAAATAATCTCGGCCAGATTCACTAATCCAACCCAGCCCAGCCTGCCCTACAACTCCCTGGATCCCCTGCCCCCAAGTCCACCCAGCGAGTGAGAGCTTTTGTGATTCTTGCAGCCCCTGAACCAACCCAGCTTGGCCCAGTGAGTGTGTGGAGGAGCTTTGGCACCCCACGGTGCTCCCTGGGCCAGGGGCACAACAGAGGGGAACCACAGGTTCACAGTTGTGCCAGAAGAGCTATAGAAAAAAGAAGCTGGACACAACAGCTAGATCCAGGCCAGGCATAACTGGATTATCTCAAACTAAATAGATCGGCACCCGAGTCTTATCACGTGCTAAGGTTGTAACTGCACCAAAGATCTATACCTAAGGTCAGAGGCCAGTGCTATATAAAATGAAAAAGACAAGGAGCAAAATGCAATCTCAGGCCTCAAGCAGAGAACACAAACTCAGCTCAAATGAATGAATCCACAGAGTCAGCAGCAAAGAAACAGCAGAAAGGTATAGAGGAACTCAGACAAGAAAAAAAGAAATGTTTAATACATAACATCTGAAGTAATGAATCAAATCCAGAAACGTATGGGGGAAACCCAATGCCCACCCAGAACAAGTGCAAAGAACACTAGTTCACCTGAAATGTATGAATTAACAGCATTGCAAGCAAAAAACAACAGCAGAAAGGAAAAGAGGAATTCACAACAGAAATAATTTCTGAAATAAAAAAAGAAATCTTTGAAATGATAGCATCTGAAGCAGAGAATCAATTACAGAAATATATGGAGGAAATCCAATTTGGAAAAAACACTGCAGTAAAAGAATTAATAGCTACCTCTATAGAAGACATTCATTAAACAAAAAGAAAGAGGAGATTAAAACTATGACGGATTCCGTGAATGAGCAATACAGGAAATAAACAGATCACATGAAGCAGAGTCAAAGAGATATAGAAGAACTTAAAATCTCAATCACGAGTCTACAAAACTATTTGAGTGAAAGTGAAGACAGAGTTTAAGACATCAAAGACACTGGTGCAGCTTGTCAAAAGGTGAGAAAGGATCTCTTAAACAATTAGGATGCAGGAAAAAATAATTCATCACCTGAAAGATGATGCCAAGATGGACAATGTGAGATTAATTGGCATCAATGAGAAAAAAGGAGTCAATACAAATGATATAAAAAGAATATGGGCAGAAGTAATCGCAGAAAACTTCCCAAATATGAGGAAATAATTCAACATTCAGGTAACTGAAGTTTACAGAACACCAAATAACTTCAACCCAAGTAAAAACATACTGAGACATATAAGAGTCAAGATCCCAGAAATCCAACACAAGAATAATATACTGAAAGCTGCTAGAGAAAACAAGTGGATCACATTCAAAGGAAAACCTATCAATCAGAATTATGGCCGACATTTCTTCAGAAACCATGAAGGCAAGGAGAGCATGGAGCAGAGTACTTCAAGTCTTCTATGAAAATAAATTCCAGGCCAGACTACTATACCCTGAAAAACTCTCTTTCATGTTTCATGGACAAGTGAAATACTTCCACCACAAAGAACAACTGAAGAATTTCATGATGACAAAGACATCCCTTTACAGGCTACTGAAAGATGTTCTAGAGAGAGACCACAATAACCAGAACTCCATGAATGAGAATGGAAGGAACCCACTAAACAGGACAGACAATCAAACACAGGATACAAAGGAGTAAACAACACCAGGTAAATATGACAAACATAAGTCAGCACATTTCAATTATAACCATCAATGTAAATGGACTCAATTCTCCAATTAAGAGAAATAGACTGGCACAGTGGATTAGGAAACAAAATCCAACAATATGCTTGTATACAAGAAACACACTCAACTCAAAAGGACATTCATAGGCTCAAAGTCAAAGGATGGAAAACAATACTACATGCCCCAGCACCTCAGAGAAAAGCAGGAGTTGCAATTCTGTTCTCAGACAGTCTCAACTTCAAACCAAGAAGGATAAAACGAAATAAAGAAGCCCACTATATATTCGTCAGGAGAAAAATTGTAGAGAAAGAGGTAACACTCACGAATATCTATGCACCAAATACAAGAGCACCCAACTATTTAAGACAAATCTTAATGAACATGAAAAATCTAATATCCAAGACCACAATCATAACATTAAACCTTAACACCCCCTTATCTCAAAAAGATAGGTGAACCAGAGAAAAAATTAGCAACGAAGTAACAGAACTGAACCAGAGCTTGGAACAAATAGATCTGGTGGACATATACAGAAGGTACCACCCACACACAGCTGAATACACATTTTTTTCAGCTGTACATGGGTCATTTTCTAAAATAGATCACATACTAGTCCATAGGTCATGCTTAAATATATGCAAAATATCAGAAATTATCCCATACATGTTATGCGACCACAGTGCAATGAAAATGGAAGTAAATGACAAAAGAAACCAGAAAAACCCGCCAAATACAGGGAAATTAAACAACACCCTACTCAGCAATCAATTGGTCACAGATGAAATACAACAATATCTATAATTCAATGAAAATTCAATCATGACATATCAGAATTTATAGTATTTGATGAAAGCAGTTCTAAGAGGGAAAATCATAGCTATGAACTCAACATTAGGAAAACAGAATGGGAACAAATAAACCCCCCAATTTGCACTTCTGACATCAAGAAAAGAAAGAGCAAACCAAACCCAGAGCCTAAAGATGAGAAGAAATCATAAAGATTAGAGTATAAATTAATTCAATTGAGATGAATAAAACAGTTCAAAGAATCAATGAATGAAAAATGTGGTTCCTTCAAAGACTAACTAAAATCGATAAGCCCCTAGCTATACTCATCAAAAAGAGGCAAGAAAAAATTTAACTACAAGCAATAAGGAATGGAAAGGGTGGAATCACCTCAGACCCAGTAGAAACTCAGAATATTATCAATAGCTACTTTGATAATCTTTATGCTCACAGAATAGAAGACAGAAGAAATGGACAGATTCCTTGAAAAGTACAAATTGCCAAACTGAATCAAGAAGATTGAACAACTCTAAAGAAGCCAATAACAGCCAATAAAATAAAAAGCATAATAGAAAAGCCTACCGACAAAGAAAAGTCCAGGTTCTGATGGATTCACAGCTGAATTCTACAAGAAATTTATAGAAGATATAATCCCTATACTCCTCAAATTCTTCAATGAAATTGAAAAGGAAACAGTCCTCCCAAAATCATTTCTGGAGGCATTATAATGATTCCAAAACAAGGGAAAGACACAACCAAAAAGGAAAACTACAGGCCAATCTCCCTCATGAAAATAGATGCAAAAATACTCAGTAAGATCCTAGCAAATAGAATACAGCCAATTATCAAGAAGATCATACACCATGATCAGGTAGGATTCATCACAGGGGTGCAAGGAAGTTTCAATATTTGAAAATCTATAAATGTAATACACTATATGAACAGACTGAAATATAAAAACCACATGATCATCTCAATTGATGCAGAAAAAGCTTTTGACAAAGTCCAACACTCATTCATGTTCAAAGTCCTAGAGAACATTGGAAGAAAAGGCCTTTACTTCAACTTGATAAAAGCCATCTATGACAACCCGATGGCTAATATAATTCTAAATGGGGAAAAACTGAAATCTTTCACTTTTAGAACTGGTGCAAGACAAGGATGTCCTCTATCATCCCTCCTATTCAATATAGTTTTGGAATCATTAGCAACAGCCATTAGAAAAGAAAGAGAAATAAAGGGAATAAGAATAGGTAAAGAAGAAGTTAAATTATCTCTATTTGCACATGACATGATACTTTACTTGGAGGACACCAAAAATTCCACCAAGAAACTAATAGAACTGAAATGGAAATTCAATAGCATAGTAGGATACAAAGTCAGTACTCAAAAGTCAACAGCATTTCTCTACACAGATAACAAGCACACTGAAAAGGAAACAATACCTTTTACTGTAGCACCATGGAAAATGAAATACCTTGGAACTCACTTAACCAAGGAAGTCAAAGATCTTTTCACAGAAAATTACAGCACCCGAAGAAAAGAGATTATAGAGGATTTCAGAAAATGGAAAGATATTCCCTGCTCCTGGATAGGAAGAACCAACATCGTGAAGATGGCTATACTCCCAAAATTGTTGTACAGATTTAACACAATCTCTATCAAACTGCTACCAACATACTGCCTCAACCTAGAAAAATCATTCCTAATATTTATTTTGAACCAGAAAAGGCCTAGAATAGCAAAGGCAGTCCTGGCCAATAAAGACAAGGCAGGAGGCATCACAATTCCTGACTTGAAATTATACTACAAAGCCAGTGTGATAAAATCAACATGGTATTGGCAACAAAATGGCCCTAGGATCAATGAAATAGTTTAGAAGAAGCAGAGGCCTCTATGAATACACTTAGTTACCTGATCTTTAACAAAGGGGTCAAACACACTCACTGGAAGAAAGATAGCCTCTTTAACAAAAGGTGCTGGGAAACCTGGCTTTCTACATGCCGAAAAATAAAACTTGACCCAAGTCTATCACTATTCACTAAGCTAACATCAAAAGAGATTAAAGATCTAAAGATTAAAAGAGAAACACTCAATCTCCTCGAAGAAGAAGTAAGAGGAACTCTTCAAGACATAGGGGTAGGCAAAGAGTTCATGAACAAGCATGTATTCGCATGGGAAACACTTGAAATAATTAACAGCTGGGATCAACTCTTATTGAGAAGTTTCTGCACGTCAAAAGAAATTATCAGTTAATTTAAAAGACAACCCACAAATTTCAAAAAAATCTTAAGTATTAAGCACTCAGACAAAGGTCTGCTCTCTAGAATTTATAAAGAACTAAGATACATTAGGGCCCTCAAATTTAGAGACCCAATTCAGAAATGGGCATCTGAGATGAATACACACTTCTCAGAGGATGAAATTAAAGAATCAAATAAATATATGAAAAAAATGCTCCACATCGCTAGTCATCCATCAAATGCAAATAAAAACAATACTGAGATACCATCTCACTCCAGAAAGAATGGCTATCATAAAGAAATCAACCAACAACAAATGTTGGAGAAGCTGTGGGGAAAAGGGCACACTTCTCTACTGCTGGTGGGAATGTAGATTGGTACAACCATTGTGGAGATCAGTGTGGAGACTCCTCACAAAACTAGGACTGGAAATACCATTCAAGCCAACCCTCCCCCTACTGGGAATTTTCCCAGAGGAACTGAAAACATCATGTCATAGTGACATACATGTACCTATGTGTACAGCAGCACAATGTGTGATAGCAAAACCTTGGGAACAACCAAGATTCCAGTAACATGAGGAATGGTTGAAAAAGATGTGGTAGTTTTATACAATGGAGTATTACTCAGCTATAAAAATGATAAACTTGAAGCATTTATATTGAAGTGGATGCCACTTGATCATATACTCATAAATGAAATAAACCAGACACCCATGTACAAATATTGTGTAGTCTCCCTAGTGTAAGAAATGAAAAGAAAAAATACAAATAGAAAGGTAAAACTATAACTAAAAAGAATTCAGTCATAACCAGAAAAGCCTTACCTGGTACTACCAGAGGGTCCATCACAGTCAGAGCCAGCCTTGCCTCCACCATATGTTCTGTAAGCTCAAACCACAGTGTTGGCACCTGTATCCCTGCATCCAGCTCAGGCTTCAGCATCTGTGTCACTGGCCCTGGCTTCCAACCAGCGTGACTTAGTGCTCAGGCTGGCAAAGACGGTAAAAATTGGTAGAGTCCTGGCATGAGAAATCAACCCTAAATATGGCCTATCCCTGACTATTGGCAGTGATAATGGCCCTGCATTTGTAATAGACTTAACTCAAAACTGGAAGAAGAACTATTAAAGATTAAATAAATATTAGACACAGAATATAGGCCACAAGGTTCTTTAAAAAGTTGAGAACACATAACCATATGGAAACAGCTTATAACTAGCTCCAGGAAAAGTTTAGCTAAAAGTTCAGCTACACCTGCAGGTACTCCTACAGATGCATATTTCAGGTGTACTTTACCTATCTCTATAAGTTTCAGAAATCTATTTTTAGATCCACAATTGTAGACTTCTAGAGAATTTACCCAGACCAGAGAGCTCTCTCTGAAGAAATGCTGAACCCAGATACCTGCTCTGGTCACTGAAGATGCTGACTGACCAGTCCATGCAAGGGTGAAGCCTGAGGACACCATTCACAGGATGGTTTCATACCTATTCTCCTTGATTTTTGTGCTCCTTGCCCCCGTCTTTGCTTCCCTATCCCACTGCTAGCTACGGTTTTGCCTTGGACACTCTAGTCAATTGCCCCAAGAGAATAGAACAATAAAACACTTGACTAAGATTTTATGAACACTCAAGACACACTAGACACTCTCTTTGATCACATTAACTCCCTCACTATGTTGCCAGAGTAGCAATAAATCATGGTCACTAAAGGAAAAATACATATTTTCCTAAAAACAACTTTGGGAAAGACCATGTATCAAGGGAAACAAACTCAAACTTCTGATGGGAATTTTTAGTCTTGGGGCTCTTGCCTAGAGCCAGTCCTAGGACCACAACAGCCCCAGTGTTATAGATTTTAGTTCGGTCCTGTCTCAGAAGATCACATGTAATATGTCCAGCAAAGCTGTGAAAACTAAAAAGAAGGGGAAATGTAGTAGAAAATGTTTCTACTTCACTTCATTAGTTGCCCAGATAATAGTTCTGGTTACAGTTCCTGTTACTTTTGTTTCTTAGAAATGGCTGCTCACAGGCTGGGGAGATAGCATGGCAGTCTCAGGGTATTGGCTCGACCTCCTTTTATTTCTTCTTCCATAATCTGAATGCTATCACTCCCCCAGTGAGGTTTTTCAAAATATTATTTTAAATCCTGTCTCCGTTATTCCATTTCCCCCCTCCCTTACCATCTTCTCAACATTCTATCTCCTGCAGTAGAGTCCAAGTTCCAAGTGCACACATATCTCTGTCTCTATCAAACCCTATGTGCTGGAACAATGTCTGGCAGAGAGGAGGCACTTGGCCTCCGTTCTGAGTGTGTTCCCTAAGTGAAGAGCCTGTATCTGACTCTTCTGGGTGTGGTCTCTAGAATATAGGACATGGCTCACATAAAATTTTCAATGTATAACAACATTCTTGTGCTTGAAAGAGAAAAACAAGGGAATAAGTATTGTGATGATACTTTTTTTTAGCATTCCAACAATACATTTAGTTTTTTAAAATAATTTTGAGAAACAAATATCAATAAGGGCTGAGGAGATGGCTCATTGGAATAAGCACTTCCCTGGCAAGCTCAAGGGCCTGAGTTCAATCCCTGGCTTGGAAAAAAAATAGCAATGAGACAGTTTCACAACTGATTACTAGCACGTTTTCAATAATTAATACATTTCATACTGTTGCCTTAGTGGTTATTCATTGTACAAGATGCAGACATGATATCCTATCTCAAACATTATTAGAACAAACTTCTCTATTCATTGAATTAAGAGAATGAAGCTGTGTATCTATCCTAACTATTTTGAGTATACAGATACAAATGGTTGTTTCATTTCTATCCCACTTTTTTGGTTAATTTTGTCAGAGAAGGACATTGCATTGTTGCTTAAATACTGTAGATGCATGAATTCAGCAAAATATTCCAATATAGTCCAGTAGTCCACAATAGTAGTGGGTTTTCTGTAAGACTGGCAATGTCTGAAGTTGTTGCTTGAGCCTTTCACAGCTCAGCATATTAATATGGCTTTACTTTTTATATTTCATTTTCATACTTTTCTGCTGGATCTTTAAGACTAAGATGAAGCAAGACCTATATAACAAGAAATATAACTTTTGTATTTGATAAGGTCTGGGTCATAAATCCTAGCTTTTACTGACGATTTTGTTTTCACATATCACAGCTAAAGTTCCCCCTAGTGCCCTCTCATCCTCTTCCTCTGTGTGGGTTCTCTAAGGAAGCACAAAAAGTAGGCAGCTACCTCAATGCTGCAGCGGACTGTGGCCTCCACGTGTCTGACCACAGAGCAATGGCCTTGGGGCTATGTCGTTCTATCATTATCTTAATTGTACTTCACTTGAAATAAAATTTTACACACATCATCAAAATGACTAAGAGTCACCAGGTACAGTGGTATATACTTGTAACCCTAGCTAGTCAGGAGGCTAAGCCAGGAGGGTTACAAGTTCGATGCCAGCTTGGCCATCTTAGCTACTTAACTTGACCCTGTCTCAAAAAATAAGGATTCAGAATGTGGCAGCTCAGTGGTAGAATATCCTTGGGTTCAAACCCTAGTAATTCCTCTTTCTTCCAAAAGACTAAACCTCTAGTAGACTTTTGGAGCAACATATTACAACTACTGCTCAATAAAATCAAGGTCCTCTGTTTATATGTGTTAAAAAGAAACCAAGCTTGAAATGAGATAGACATCAGTTGGAGGCCCTGCTCTGCCCAACCAAGACAAAATAAGTGGCCTTTGGCTGCCTGCTGAGTATATTCCATACCAGTAAATTAGGCTATTGTTCTACCTAGCTAGCGTGCATGTTGCGAGAACTGCACAAAACTATATACATAACTTGCCTAATACACAACTGACTTCCAAAAATATTTCCTCACGTTTATTTTTCTCCATTTCACTTTGTTGCCTTTATTGCCATCATGGGAGCATAGGTCTTTAATAGTTACCAATTAAAACTAAATTGGAGACTTTTTAAGTTTAAAAAAAGTCATAATCAGCTCCAGGCAGCCTGAGTTGGAAACCACTATCTACAGCTTCTGCTTCTCCATGTAGGGGGCTCCTGCTGTGAACAGCCGCAGAGGTGTAGAAAAAAATGACCTCTAGGCATTCATATTGGCCCAATAAACTGCTGGTGTTGCTGAAAGTTCATCAGCTTTGCTTTTTCTTTGTTTTTCTTTTTGTATTTTTTTAAAGGAACATTGAAAGAAGCACCATTCCTTTTAATCATCTTCAGGAGTAAAATCAGATCAGCAGCTAAATGGCTTTCTGTAAGAATGGGCTTGGCCCCTGTGGGAGGGCGTTCTAAGCAAGTTTACTCTCTAGTAGTTGCCGCATAAATGAAAGGATAAATACTTGCCTAAATTATTTAGTTAATATTATTTCAGAGGCCAGTGAGTGGCCCTACAGTTCTGATGGTTCAACAGCCATTTGTCGGAAAAGAAGAGATGGAGAGGCCAGCCTGGCAATCTTGCTGGGTGTGGCCAGTTTCCTGAAGTGGGCACTCAAACTGAGAGACTGTCCACTGTTTCGCTGTCCGTTGTCATGGGAGCCATGGGTATAGCAAAACCTGAAGACAAATGTAACATTCTCACTATTTTACTGGATTTCCCCTCTCTTAATCTTGAAAACCTCACTCTTCCCTTTTCTTCTGACCATACTGGCATGCATTTGTTTGTACACATTTATTGAAAATAGATGTGCCGTGATCAATGAGATCATATTGATGTGTGTGGAGAACGGAACCCTAGCATGCGCCTCCTTTATGAAAATGCCCGTGCTTCGCCTTCAGTGCTCGAGTGCAGCACTTCTTGGTGTAAGACTCTCAGAAATTAAAACAGCTGCATGGCACTTCCTCCACACAAACCCTAGCCCAGGATGCAGGAGATATGAAACCTCATTTGCTAAGAGTACATCTGTCCTCCTAAGAATTCTCCGATTCATGGGATTTCAGAGACTGCCCTTATAGGACCAATACTAAATACAGTCCTGAAATCTGCAATGCGGTTCAAAGGAACCCAAATTTTATTACATTTACTCTAGGGTCTACTTATTATAAAAGACCCAGGAAGGAGTCATTAGCTTGTTGGAGGACGATGAACATATTTTTTCCACACTAACTCCAGGAACAGAACACCCACGAGTTCTAACTGTTTTTCTCAATCCACAGTGATAATATCCATCCTTTATTTTGTATATATTTTCCCATTTACAAAGTATTGGCAACAATGGTGCCTTTCATGGGTTGATACTAGAAAGAAATAAGTTAATATATTAAAAATTATTGAAAGTGATATTTATTTTTAAAAGAATACAAAATAATAATAAATTTTAAAAAACAGTTTTAGAAATGATACAAAATTTCATGAAATAAAGTAATAGGAATTCAACAATGATTGATATATATTATCCTTAAGTTAGTTGTTTATGTTATCAGATATAAACCTCTAAAGTTGATATAAAAAACAACAAAAAAGTTATAAGAAATTAGATAGAAAAAAATAAGAATATAAAGAAAAAAAAAGCATTAATTACTCCTTTCAAAAGACCAGCAAAAATAGGCAGTGCAATTGCCCAGTGATATTTATTGTAATTTTATCACTATGAAAATGAAAAACAGAATGAGAGCTGCCAAGTCACTTAGACGTCTTCTAAATGTTTGTTCATAGAAAAGTCAGCATACACTAAGCAGGATTTGACAATGATCCCCGGGTGGACTCATCCCAGCACTGCTGTTTTCTAGCAGTGGACATATTGTCAGGAATGGTGGCACTTATCTCTCTCATATCAATAAAGTTATGAAAGAAAGGAGGCTAGAGTGTGTCAGATTCTGAGGCACTTCTCTGACAAATCCTGTAACAGACCAAAACAGTCAAATATTTAAAAACTTTTGAACTTTGGGAATTTTGAAATAAAGCTACCATTTTGTTGAAAATTAAGCATTAACCTAGTATAGTTTAGGTAGAGTAGTGCTTTAACTCAAACACATTGATCTTCTACTTCCTGCTTATTGACATTTTGGTGTCCATACATGTACAATTCAGAAGGAGGAAGCAGCCATTGGAGATTCACAACTTGGGTGCAGGAGACACTGGATAAAACGGCCTGCCCTGGGGAATCCCAGCATGACTCCCTGAGACCCTTGGAAAATCCTCTGCCTGCCTCTCTCTCTCTCTCTCTCTCTCTCTCTCTCTCTCTCTCTCTCTCTCTCTCTCTCTCTCTCTTCTCTCTCTCCCAAAGAAAATACAGATTCTCCTTGGCTTATGCGCTTATGTCCTCACAAAGCTAGGGTTATTCAGAGCATCATAATGCAAAATATCTCTGATATACCTAGCTTTGAACCCCATTCCTGAGCCTGGCTTCCTTTCAGGCTCTCAAACCACTGACCTTGGCTCCTAGGTGGATGTCCTGAGAAAGCACTGCACTATCTTGAATAAAGACAAAAATTCAGAGTTCAAAGTATGGCTTCTCCAGAGTGTGAACTATTTTCACACCACCCCAAGTCACAGCTTACTAAGCTGAATACTGTCTGTGTATCTCCCCTAGTTCCTTGATTCTACTATGAAGAAATCCTTTGTTATTGGAAGACCTGAAGAATAGGGAGAACAACATTATCACTAAGATTTCTTTATACATATAAATAAACATATATGAATGTTTTGTTTCCAAAATGTTTTGGCTCCTAAAAAATGGTACTTGGACACTGTGAGTTGACCCTGGATTTCAGGCCACACTGAGATCAAGGGCCAGCACCAGGCCAGCCAGGAGTCACTGATCATAGTATGCATTCAGGTGCCCCCTGTTGGCTTGGCTTGACATCACATGACACAAGTCAAGCCAGTGCACAGGATGGTGTGCTGAGCCCTGAGCTGTGTCACTTGTCAAGCATAAAAGTGACAGTGTAGGGAACACAGATGATGCCTATCATATAGGTAAGCATTAATCGAACAATCACAAGACATGGGGCCACAGAGACAGATCAGGGAGGTTGAGGTTGGGGCAGGGTCAGAAGTCACAGGTGAGGGGCAGGAGGGAGGTGACAGGTGACGGGAACATGGGCCAGAAGGCTGTGGTATGTTTGAGGAAGTGAGGAAAAGCCATAGTGGCTGAGGCCCAGAGAGCTCCAGGGAAGACGGGAGAGAAAACTGAAGGGATGACTAATTTCCAGAAAGATTTAGGTCCTTTAAATTCTCCCTTAATCCCTCTGAGGCCGAAACCTTTAAATTCATTATTTAGATGAGGAAACTAAGGCACAGAGAAGGTAAGCAAGGAGGTGCTGGAGATGGCACCGCTGCTTCGTGGTGTATGTGTCAGCTTT